>PVLC010005148.1:0-78696 GCA_004027655.1 Graphiurus murinus
AAACTACCCTGAGATTTCACCTAACTCCAGTCAGAATGGCAATCATAAAAAACATGAACAACAACACCTGCTGGCGAGGGTGTGGAGAAGTGGGAACCCTAATACATTGTTGGTGGGATTGCAAACTTGTGCAACCACTGTGGAAAACAGTATGGAGGATCCTCAGATGAATGGGAGTGAACCTACCATATGACCCAGCCATACCACTACTGGGTTCATACCCAAAAGAATGGAAACCAAACTATCAGACTGATGCATGTGTATCTATGTTTACAGCAGCTCAATTCACAATAGCCAAACTATGGAAGCAGCCAAGATGTCCAACCACAGATGAATGGATTACAAAACTATAGGATATGTACACAATGGAATTTTACTCAGCCATAAAGAAGAATAAAATCGTGTTCTTTACAGGGAAATGGATGCAACTGGAAAACATTATGTTAAGTGAGATTAGCCAGTCACAAAGAGTAAAGAAGCATATGTTCTCCCTAATATGTGGATGCTAGGGAGAAGATGGGGCATAGGAGGGTCTCCAGATGAAAAGGAGAGATCCTCGATAAGCAAAGAAGTTGATTTAATTGTAGCAGATGCATGGGGCAGAAGGACACCCTAAAGCACATGATGTACATACACAATCATATCAAGGTCACTCACTGAACTGAACCTGAGGGGGAGGGAGGGGGAGGGAATGGGGTGGGAATCGGGGAAGGGGTCAAATGAGAATTGTGTGCACATATGTTGTTAACAACTTGTACTTAACAAAGATGTATGCTATATTGCACGAATTACTACAAGAAAAAATTTTAAAAAATAGGAAAAAAAATAAAATAAAATATAGTTAATGAAAAAATAAAAAATGAAATACAGTTAACGATCATGATAATAAGTCAGCCAACTCTTAGGGTCTACCCCCATGCAACTGCCCAAAATCTGTCGCTGTAAAACACTTTTTCATATGTCAAATTTTCTCTCATTCTTTTTTCTCCAGTACTGGGTACTGAACTAAAGGACACTCTACCACTGGACTACATTTCCAGCCCTTTTTATTTTTTTATTTTGAGACAGGATCGCACTAAATTGCCAGCCTCAGCCTCCTGAGTCCCTGGGATTACAAGAATGCACCACTACACCCAGCTCAAATGTTCTTTTTAGTATTATTTTGTTTTAGGCTTTCCCCCTACTTATTTTAAATTGTATGCACTATTTTTAATTTAATGTGCTTTTATTGGTGCATTATAGTCTCACATCATAATGTGAATCATGTTGAAAGTGACACAGCACTTGATGCTTGATGCCCCCCTCCCCCCTCCTTCCCATTTCCTCCCACCCCAATACAGGATACTGAGATTGACATTGGTATATTCACATTTATACACATAGTCAATGGTAGTATTTCCATTAATGAACCTCAGACTTCCTCCTCCTATTCCCTTAGACCTCTTCCCTGGCTCTACTAGGTTTCTCCTCCATTATCTGGAGTCCCTCTTGTATCCCAATTACTCCCTAGCTTGTGCATATTAGAGAAAACAGATGACCCTTCACTTTCAGTGACTGGCTAATCTCACTTAGCATAATGTTCTCCAGGTCCTTCCAAATGACATAATTTTGTTCTTCTTTATTCCATTGTGTGTATTTCTCATAATTTTGTAATCCACTTATCTGTTGATAGACACCTGGGTTGGTTCCATAATTTGGTTCCAATTACATATTGTGAATTGTGCTGCTATGAACATGGGTATACACTTATTACTGCAGTTCTCTGGTTTCAATCTCTTTGGAAAGATACCCAGGAGTGGCATAGCCAGATCATATGATGGGTCCATTCTCAGTTTTGTAAGGAATCTCCACACTGATCTCCACAGCAGCTGAACTAGTTTGCAATCCCACCAACAGTATAGAAGAGTTTCTATTTCCCTACAGCCCCACAAAACAAATATTGCTATTTAACTTCTTTATGATTGCCATTCTGATTGGGGTTAGATGGAATCTCAGTGTAGTTTTGATTTGCATCTTCCTGATTGCTAATAATGTTGAACATTTTTTCAGGTATCTGTTGGCCATTTGTATCTCTTCTTTTGTGAAGTGTCTATTCAATTCAGTTGCCCATTTCTTGATTGGGTTATTTATTTTTTTAGTGTAAAGTCTTTTAAGTTCTTTGTATATTCTAGATATTAGACCTCTGTCAGAAGGATAGCTGGTAAAGATCTACTCCCATTCTATAAGCTTTTCTTTAGACTCTTGATGGTTTCCTTTGATGTGCAGAAACTATTTAGTTTAATGCCATCCCACGTATTGATGCTTGTTTTAATTTCCTGAGCTTTGGGGAAGTTTATCGAGCTTTAGGGAAGTTTGCTGAGTCTTGTTGAGGAAGTTTCTACCTGTGCCTGTATGTTGGAGTGTTGAACCTATGCCCTCCTCTAGTAACTTCACAGTCTCTAGTCAGACTTCCAGGTCTTTGATCCACCTCAATTTGATTCCTGTGCAGGATGAGAGGTAAGGATTTAGTTCCATTTTTCTACAAAAGGATAACCAGTTTTCCCTACATCACTTGTTGAAAAAGCTGTCTTTTCTCCAGCATGTTTGGCCCCTTTGTCAAAGATCAATTGGCTCTAAATGGATAGATTCATTTCTGTATCTTCCTTTCTGTTCCATTGGTCTATGTGCCTGTTTTTATTACTATGGCTCTGTAGTATTATTTGAAGCCAGAAATTTTGATGCCTCCTGCATGGTTTTATTGTTGAAATTTGCTTTGGCTATTCTAGGTCTTTTGTTTCTCCATATCAGATTTATGACTGATTTTTCTAGGTCTATGAAGAATGACTGATGTTTTGATAGGGCTTGCATTAACTCTGTAGATCACTTTTGGTAGAATGGCCATTTTGATAATACTTATTCTGCCTATCCAAGAGCATGGAGGTCTTTCCATCTTCCAAGACTTCTTTAATTTCTTTCTTTCGTGCTTTTAACTTTCATTGTAGAGGTCTTTTACCTCTTTGGTTAGGTTTATTCCTAGGTATTTTATTGGTTTTGAGGTTATTGTGAATAGAATTTTATTCATATACTCCATGGATTTATGGTTGGCATATAGAAAAGCTACTGATGTAAGGTTGAATTTGTAATCAATTCTAGTAGTCTTTTGGTTAAGTTTTTTTTGGGGGGGTGTCTTTTAAATATAGGATCATGTCATATGTAAATAAAGACAATTTTAGTTCTTCCTTTCCATTTGAATTTCTTTGATATCATTCTCTTGTCTTACTGCTCTGGCAAGAGTCTTGAGGACTATATTGAAAAGGAATGGTGATAGTGGGCATTCTTGTCTTGTTTCTGATTGTAAAGGGAATTCCTGCAGTTTTTCCCCATTCCATATGATGTAGGCTTTGGGTTCATTGTATATTGCCTTAAGGATATTGAGATATGTTCCTTCTATTTCAATCTTCTGCACTGTTTTTAACATGAATGGGTATTGGATTTTGTCAAGTGCTTCTTTAGTGTCTATTGAGATAATCATATGATTTTTGTTCTTAGTTCTATTTATGTGATAAATAACATGTATTGCTTTGTGTATGTTGAACAAGCCTTGCTTTCCTGGAATGAAACCAACTTAGTCCTGGTGTATAATTTTCTGGATATGGTTTTGAATGTGAATGGCTAGTATTTTGTTTAGAATTTTTGCATCTATGTTCATCAATGATATTGGTCTGTATTGAGGTATCTTTATTTGGTTTGATATTAATGGATACTGGACTCATAAAAGGAGTTTGGAAGAATTCCATCTCTTTTGATTTAATGGGATAACTTACGAAGTCTTGGGTTTAGTTCTTCTGTAAAGGTTTTATAGAATTCAGCTGGAAATCTTTCTGGATCTGGGCTTTTCTTTGATGGCAGATTTTTTTATTGCTGTTTCTATCTCTTTGCTTGTTATTGGTCAGATTAGGTTTTCTATATCCTCTTAGTTCAATTTAGGTTGGTTGTATGTGCCTATAAATCTTCTGATTTCTTTCATATTTTCCAGTTTGTTGGAACATAAATTTTCAAAATAGTTTCTGATGAGCCTCTGAATTTCCCCACTACCTGTGGTGATGTCTTTTTCATTTCTGATTTTAATAATTTGGGTTGATTGTCTCTTTATTTTGATTATATTGACTTGGGGTTTGTCAATCTTGTTAATCTTTTGAAAGAACCAGCTTTTTGATTTGTTGATCCTTGTATTGTTTTTTTTTTAAATTTTCTATTTCATTTCTGCTCTGATTTTGATTATCTCTTGCCTTCTGCTGGCTTTGGGGTTAGACTGTTCCTGTTTTTCTAGGTCCTTGAGTTGTGTCATTAGGTTGGTTATTTGGTGACTTTCTGTTTTTCTTATGTGGGCACTCTATACTATAAATTTTCCTCTTTACTGCCTTGAAAGTGTCCCATAGATTTTAGTTCATTGTGTCTCTATTTTAGTTTAATTCCAGGAATTTTTTTAATTTTTTTTTTCTGATCCAGTCCTCATTTAAGAGATATATCATTCAGTGTCCAGATATTTATGTAATTTCTTTTGGTCTTCTTGTTGATTTCTACTTTAATTTCATTGTGACCTGAGAAGATGTAGGAAATTATATTACATCTTTTGAATTTACTGGTGCTTGCTTTGTGGCCCAGAATGTGGTCTGTTTTGGATAAATTTCCACAGGCAACTGAGAAGAATATGCATTCAGATGTTACCAGTTGAAATATTCTGCATATGACTGTTAGATCTGTTTGGTTTATGGTGTTCTTTAGGTTTGAAGAGTCTTTACTCATCTTTTGTCTGGAAGATCAATCTAGTGGCATGAGTAGTGTGTTGAAGTCTCCCAATATTATTGTATTTGGGTCTATTTGTGACCTGATGTCCCGAAAAGTTTGTTTTATAAACATAAGTGTACCCACATTTGGGGTGTAGATGTTTACTGTCATTATATCTTCTTGCTGGATTGTTCCTTTTATTGATAAGAAATACCCTGCTTTGTCTCTTCTGATGTGTTTTAGCTTAAAGTTTGTTTTGTTGGATATGAGCATTGCTACCCCTGCTTGTTTTCAGTGTCCATTTGCATGTTATATCTCTTTCCATCCTTTCACCTTTAGGATATAGATATCTTTGGCTGTAAGGTGAGTTTCTTGCAAGCAGAATGTAATTGGATTATGTTTTTTAATCCACATTGCCAGTCTATGTCTTTTTATTGGGGAGTTAACACCTTTGACATCCAGTGTTATTATTGTGATATGATTTTTGTTTCCTGTCATTTTGTGTTCTATTTTCTGTTTCATGTAGTGTTATTTCTCCTTTGCTTAGTTGCCCACCTGGTTGAGTTCACCTCTTCTCTGGTTCTGGAATTTGCTTATTTTTTTCTTCTTTATGACTTATTTTTTTAAGTATTTTCTCCAGTGCTAGCTTGGTAATCATGAATTTTTAAAGATTCTGCTTATCTTGGAATATTTTTATTTCTCCATCAATTGAGAATGATATATTTGCTGGATATAGCAGTCTTGGTTGGAAGTTGTTTTCTTTCAGGTTCTGGAGTACCAGTCCCTTCTGGCATTCATAACATGGGTTGAAAAGTCTGGAGTGATTTTTATTGTTTTGTCCCTGAATTTCACCCATCCTTTTGTTCCCACTGTGCTTAAGATTCTTTCCTTGGCCTCTATGTTAGTCATTTTGATTATTACGTGATGTGGGGAGGTCCTTCTTTGATCTTGTCAGTGTTCTGTGTTCTGTGTGTCTCCTGTATGTGGATATCCAACTTTTTTTCTATGTTTGGAAAATTCTCTAAAATTATTTCTCTGAAGAGGTTTCTGATACCCTTGGTTAGTGCTTCTAGACCCTCTTCGATGCCTTTTGTCCTCAAGTTAGGACATTTTGTATTATCCCATATTTGTTGAATGTTTAAGTTGTGTTGTTGCAATTTTTTGTTTTTACTGTTGACTGTGCTTTCAGTTTTGTTTTGAATGAACTGTTTCCAAGAGTGTTACCCTGTTTTCCATGTGGTCTAGCCTGCCAGAGTTGGTTTCTATTGAGGTATTCAATTCATTTATTGAATCCTTCATTTTGTTCAAAGTCTCTTTCTGGTGCTTTCTTAAAACCTCAATTTCTTCCTTTATTTCCTGTTCATTTTCTTTGAGGCCTTTCATGATATTGAAGAACAAAATTTGAAATTCTCCTTCTCCATTTCCTGCAGATCAGTATTGGTAATCTCCCTTTTTGTGGAGTTCTGGGAGTTTATTGTTTCCTTGCTGTTCCTCATTCTCATATTTTCAGAGTTCTCAAGTTTATGATTCTGTTGTCTTGGCATCTTCTTCCTCTTTGTGTGTGAGTCAGTCTTGGTGAGAGTTGTTCTGGATTGCTGCCAGAAGATATGGGTCCACCTACAGCTGCAGGGTTAGGCTGTATCATCTGGTCTGCCAGATCCCTGTTGAGCATGGAGTGAAATGCTGTACACTTTTGATGTTTGTCTGTAGTTGATGACCTCACAACAATCCACAGTTTCTTCCTAAAGGTCTCTGGGTGCTGTAGTGCTGGCAGCCAGCAGCTCCAGAGCAGCCTGGCCAAGATGGCACCACTGCTGCTGCCATGGGTCTCCATTCACCAGATGAGACATGGAGCTCTATACAGTCCTCTTTGGACCATACATACATGGTGGTGACCCATCACAGTTTTTAGTTTATCTCATCAAAAGACCTCTTAAGTCGTCCACCACCATATTTCAGATGAATGCAATTATAAATCTGGGTGCATACAATTACCAATCATAGTGATGTGTGTTTATACATTCTGCTTGCTTATCTATTTATCTACTTATGGTTCTTCTGCTCAGAATTGCTATACCTATGGGAGTATCGTTGCATAAAAAATGAAATAATATATAAATATTAATTGAAATTCTAAATAAACATTTAAAAATACTTTTAAAATTATTTTTCCAGAATTGTATTGTTGGGCTTTTGCTCTTTTAGGATTTCATGTTTGGGGTTATGGTATTTAGGATTATGTCTTTCAGGTTTACAGCCCAAACTTCTGTTCTGTGCTCTTCTTATCCACATACCAGGTTCTCTGATCAAAGATGCAAAGATCCTTATCACCCTGGTTCAAGCCCAGAGTGATATCCTTATCTCCTTCACATATCTGCAGTGAATATTTATTTATTTATTTATTTATTTATTTATTTATTTATTTATTTATTTATTTTTGCGTAACTGGGGATTGAACTCAGGGGCATTCTACCTCTGAGCTATACCCCCAGCCTTATTTTTTATTCTTTATTTTTTGAAACAGGGTCTCACTAAGTTGCAGAGTACCTCACTAGGCAGCTGAAGCTGGCCACGAACCCGGATCCTCCGGTCTCAGCCTCCCAAATGCTGGGATTACAAGGGTGCGCCACCATGCCCAGCTGAATATTTATTTTTAAAAGTTGTCAGTAATGTCTTTTTAATATGCTTTTATTGGTGCATTATAGTCTCGCATCATAATGAAAATCATGTTGACGATGACATACATGCACACAGCACTTGGTGCCCCCCCCCACCTTCCCATTTCCCCACTTCCTAATACAGAGTACTAAAATTGACGTTGGTAAATTCACACATGTATACATAGTCCATGGTAGTATTTCCATTAAAGAACCTCAGTTTTTCACCTCCCCTTCCCTTAGACCACCTCACTGGCTCCACTGAGGTTTCTCCTCCAGTTGGTAATGTTTTTGCAGGTGGTCAGATGTCTGTTATTTAAGGGAAAGACAAGATTCATAAGAACCTGATGCTAGTTTTGGCTCAGCCTTCACAGGAAGCCTGGCTTTCCCATTCAATTTTGTTGATCGAAATGTAATGAGGTCAGCAGGGCATGGTGGTGCACAACTGTAATCCCAGTGTTGGGAGGCTGAGACAGGAGAATCACAGGTTTGAGGCTAGCCTCAGCAATGTAGCAAGACCCTGTTTCAAAACAAAAAAATAAAATAAAATAGGACTGGATTGGAGTGTAGTCCCTGGGTTCACTTTCTAGTAATATATACATGCACATACACATGCACACACACACACACCCCTCCACACACACACTGTGTGTGTGTGTGTGTGTGTGTGTGTGTGTGTGTTTGTTTGTTTTTCCCCCAGGAGCTGGGAAAATGCCAGTGTGGGGAAAATGATACTGGGGGAAACACTTCCCCACAGGCATTTGGATGGATAAACAAAGTCTCCCCAACAGAGTTAGATAAGAAGACAGTGGGTGAATTTCCTTAAGAAGCAGCGGGCTCAGTGATGCTACTATCACCTCTGAATACTGAATGGTTTCTGTCCTTCCTCTTTCCTTGGCATTTAGAACTCTATTAAGGTGTCTTGTTTTCTGTTGATATAATTAAATATCACAGAGTAATTTATAAAGAATAGAAGTGGGTGGGTGTGGTGTAATCTCATGCCTGTAATCCCAGTACTTGAGAGGCTGAGGCAGGAGGATCACAGGTTCGAGGCCAGCCTCAGCAACTTAACCAGATCCTGTTTCAAAAAAAATAAAAGAATAAAATATGGCTGGGGGATGTAGCTTGGAGGTAGAATGCCTCTAGGTTCAGCCTCTAGTACAAAGAAAGAAAGAAAGAAAGAAAGAAAGAAAGAAAGAAAGAAAGAAAGAAAGAAAGAAAGAAAGAAGGAAGGAAGGAAGGAAGGAAGGAAGGAAGGAAGGAAGGAAGGAAGGAAGGAAGGAAAGAAAGAAAGAAAGAAAGAAAGAAAGAAAGAAAGAAAGAAAGAAAGAAAGAAAGAAAGAAAGAAAGCCGGGCGTGGTGGCGCACGCTTGTAATCCCAGCATTCGGGAGGCTGAGACTGGAGGATCCGGGTTCGAGGCCAGCCTCAGCTACCTAGTGAGGCACTCCGCAACTTAGTGAGACTCGGTTTCAAAATAAAGAATAAAAAATAGGGCTGGGGGTGTAGCTCGGAGGTAGAATGCCCCTGAGTTCAATCCCCAGTACCACAAAGAAAAAGAAAGAAAGAAAGAAAGAAAACAAAACACCCCAGTCAAAAAAAATAACAAAAACAAAAAAGAGGTTTATGTGCTGCCAGTTCTAGAGACAGGGAGGACTAGGAGTGTGGCACTGGCATTGCTCTGCATCTTCTTGGGCCTTTTGCTATGTTGCAACATGCTGGAGGTCCTCATGTGAAGAGACAGAGCATCATACTAACTTATTAAGTGCAGAGCTTTGTGCTAGGTACTGGAAGTAATAATTTATGAAAAAACTTGAGTGCCTGACTTAAGGAGCTCCTACTCTAGAGACTGATTCCACAGCCATTAGAGTCAATGAATGCCCTGGAAACAGGCTGATATGTTAATTCCTATGTGGGCTTGGCTATGGTTATACTTTGAGCAAGAGAAGCCTACAGTTATGGTGGTAGAATTATTTTCTTGATGTAGCAATGTTGCCTAGAACGGCCCTTACAGATACCAATAAGATGATTTTCTGGGCATGTTTGAAACAAGAAATGGAGATAAACTTTGGCAATTAGACAAAAACAAACACAGGAATTTGCTGGGGTCCTAAGGTTTTGATCACTTGGGACAATCTCTCCCCTACACCACACCATTCCCTCTATCATACCTCCAGGTTAGAGTGGAGAGGCAGCATGGCAGAAAAGACAAGGTGCGATCTTAGAAGTGAGAAAATCTGGGATGGGGTTGTGGCAAAAAGAGGCTACCAAAATCTTGCATTACCAGCTGTGAGAAAATGGACACTTAGCCATGTGTGGTGGCACATGCCTGTAATCCCAGTACTTGGGAAGCCGAGACAGGAAGATAGCAGGTGGGAGACTAGCTTTAGTAACTTAGCAAGACCCTATTTCAAAATTAAAAAATAAAATAGGGCTGGACCCTGCCCCCCAAAAGGGGGACACTCTAATGACACTAGGCCAAACAGGGAGAGCTGAGATTATGCTACTCAGATCCAAAGACTTTTAAACTCTTTATTTGCTACTAATCCCCCATATTGCAGCCCCCAAATGTCCTTGAATTTGTCACTTGAGATAGGCTGTAGCCTTGCTGGTAAAATTTACTAGGCAAAAAAGTCTGAGAATGCAATTACAGCCAATTAACCGCCAGGGGATCCACAGGTTTCCCTCAGAAGAGGAGAGAGAAGATCCACATTATGGGGATATCATGTTGGGGTGGTACATTATGTATGGTATTGGGGAGGAAAGGAGATGAGAAATTCTTGTGTTTGTTTTGGCAAGTGAGGAGCATTAAATACCTAGTTATGTAATTAGCAATAGAGTGTGCATTAACTTGGCCTTCACCTCTGAGAACCTAGCAGGTCCAAAAGCTTAGCTGATGGAGAATTCTGGGATGTGATATCCCCCCAAATAATTATTCGCTTCAAGATAACTTTTTTGTGTGAGTGTGTTTTGCATTACAAGGGAGAACAGATTAAGCATGAACCCAGGGACAGACATCCTTACTGACTGAAATACATTAACACAGTCAATATTGCTTCAGGTCGAAAACTATGTTGTGTTCAAATTACGTCATTTTTTCCCAAAATAGAACTGGAGAGAAAATGCTGTCTGTATTTCAGAAAGCTTTTAGATTTCACATTCAATTTCAGTGCTATATCAGTCTTGGCTGCCAAAATCCAGGAGAATGAGTCACCAATCTTGAGACAATGATCTCAGGTAACACCAAGTCCTGAGTCCTAGTCATTCCCTTCCCCTATACAAATTTGTGGCTCATGGACACCACCAGAATTTGCTGCTACTCCTCATGCTCCGGGGCCTGCTTTCCTCTAAGGCCTTCCAGCTTTGGTAACCAGTTTTCTTCTCTCATACACTTAGTAGAAACCTATGAGGTCCTTCTTTATTGGGATTATGGGATAAGAAGGTCAGAAGCTGGATGCCAGGTTTCCCCAGTGTCCTTTATCTAGACTTTCCACCCTCACCTCATCAGCAAGGGGTAATAGTCATAAGCAGAGATCAGATCAAGGTCAAGGTTCTAAGATATTCATCCAGCAACAGAAGGGATGTTTGCTTTTATGGAGCAAGTACTGGGCTTGATCCTTTCAATGCTTTTCTCTCTCTCTCTCTTTTTTTTTTTTTTGGTACTGGGAATTGAACTCAGGGGCATTCTACCTCCAAGCTATACTCCCAGCCCTATTTTTTATTCTTTACTTTGAAACAGGGTCTCACTAAGTTGCAGAAGGCCTCACTAGGTAGCTGAGGCTGGCCATGAACCCACATCCTCCAGTTTCAGCCTCCCAAATGCTGGGATTACAAGCGTGCACCACCATGCCCAGCTAATGCTTTTCTCTTTTAATTTACAAAACAATTATGTGGTTGCTATTACTATCTCTATTTTGCAGAAGACATAACCAAGGATGAGAATAGTAAGTACCTTCTTATAAATGTGGAATTTGAAATCAGATATTCTAAAACCTAGCATATTTTTTAAGTCTGGCTACAAAGTCACCAACTACTTTGCCAAAACTACCTGAAATCTTCCTCCCTGTTCTCTGTCTTCTCCTTGTAATTGGGGATCTTGTAATGACAATGATTATATGAATGATAATGACAATAACAGCTAGCTTTTATTATCACGTATTATAGGCCAAGAAATCTACTGAACACCAAGCCTTTATTATATTTAATTCTCATAACGACTCTACCATGATGTTAGTATTATTTCACCATCACAGAGGCATGTGGAGCTTAGGAATGTTAAGAAACTTGCACAAGGTTACACAACCTACAATTGGTAAAGTCTGGATTTCAATCTCGGTCTGTCCTTAAACCCTACTATTTAAACCGCTATGCTATACGGTGTGTAGTGAGTATTAGGTCAATGGAAACATACTCAGAGCTACAGGACTATTCATCAGCTTCTTTAAAAATCTTAAATAATAGCAAAAAAAGGGTGCAGTAGTATCTTTATCTGGGATGGTACAATAATGCCACTGGGAAAAAATGTTTACATTAAAAAACAAGAAGCTTTCTAACCTCCCCTGCTTAGAATATAATCAACTCTGATAATTTCATTTATTCTGTTCTTGAATTGGAAATTCCAGGAGTCTGGTTTTAATTGTGTAGGAAGTCAACCTGGAATGCTATTGTTTATTAGGAGCCCATTTCATCATTTCTGTAACAAGCGGATGGACTTATCACTAGGGACCTAGTTCATGGATGTTTCTGACTCAGTAAATGCCTTCAAGTAATTAAGGTTGAAGGAGTGAATGGCTATTTTATTGCCAACTGCCAGCATTGGCTATAAAACAATACAAAGGGGAATGATTAGGGGAAAGTGAAAGTATGACTAACATTGAACTTGAGCTTATAGTCCTTTTTTTTGTGTGTGTATGATACTGGGGATCAAACCTGGGGGGGCAGTTCTACCACTGAGATTCACCCCCAGGCCTTTTTATTTATTATTTTGAAAAAGGTCTTGGTAGATGGAACCTAAATCAATAGTTCTTATATTCTCCTACTTGAGATGTTTGGGACGAAGCAATAGAGCTCCTTCTCACCAGCATCTTGAAAAGAATCAGATGTCAAACCAGATCTCAACAACTCGTCAATACTCCCTGGAAATATGTATATTTGGTCCTGGGGATTGAATCCAAGGGCATTCCACCCTTGAGCTATGTCCCCAGCCCTTAAAATCTTTATTATTTTTATTTTTTAGATAGGGTCTTTCTAAGTTGCTGAGAGTTTCACTAAGTTGCTGAGGCTGGTCTTGAACCTGTGATCCTCCCTTCTCAGCCTCCCTAGTACTGAGATTAAAGGTATGCACCACTACCCCCAGGTTGGAGTAATATTTTTAATAATATTAAAAGTAATCCAAGTATCCAAGTAATATTAATATTTTAACCCCTCCAAAGTTTTAGTATTTCCCTAATTATATTGCAAAGAACAAACACAAGGATGTGTTCATAAGCAAGGATCAGATGGGTGTCACCTGCAGGTCTGGGATACGAATAGTTATGCTCAATAGTTATGCTATATACAGTGTAGCATAGCGGTTTAATAGAGCCAAGTGTGCAGCATCTTGAAGGAGATAGGCACTGAACAGACAGAATGGAGGTGCTTGTCCATGGTTCTTAGACAGCAGCCCAAGGAGGAGAACTCACTTTAATTCCCTAGGTGGCAGCAGTGAACAAGGATTTAGAGGACCCTGCAGGTGTGGTAACTTAGGGAAGGAGTAGCTTTCAGGGATCCAGAGAGAGGCTAGATTTACTGCCTGGTTTAGGATTCTCAGGTTGGTGTTAAAAGACATGGGAATAGAAGGCAATGTGGTACATTGCAGTGAGGAGTCAGAGTCAGCAATTGGCTGGCCATGTGTCCTGGAGGCAAGTCCTCTGTCACCCTCCTCTATTCTGTTCTCTCATCCTCACCTTCATCCAACGAATGAGGCTGGACATGAAGTCATCTCTACATTTAGACATTATATGACTCACAATATGATGATGCCTCTGGCAGAGTCATTGCTTTCTTTATAATGAAAGAGCTTGATTACATTGGTTGGGGATCTGGAGATGGGTTGCAAGTGTGTTCCAGAGATAGGCAATATGCCATTGTGTGTGTGTGTGTGTGTGTGTGTGTGTGTGTGTGTGTGTCACTGGGGCTTGAACCAGAGGCATTCTACCTCTGAGATATACTCTCAGCCCTTTTTATTTTTAAATTAGCCATAAGGTCTCACTAAGTTGCTGAGGGTCTCAGTAAGCTGTTGAGGCTGGCTTTGAGCCTGCAAGTCTCCTGTGTCAGCCTCCCAAGTACTAGGGTTACAGGCATGGACTACCATCACACTTGGTACCACTGTCTTTTTAACAGTGTTCTCTCTTCAGAGAATATGCTGACCTTCACAAACTAGAGCAATATTGTGTCCTAACATTAGTCTCTGTGGCTGTTGGTATAACCGGTCTACCTATCACTCCCTCTCTACAAGACCCCTTACTCTTCAGCAGTGTGCCCACACAGGACAGAGTTTCAGCACTGTTTTTTAGCTAAGTGAACTTTCAGTTATGCTACAATAGTTATAACATCTTTGCTCTTTTACCATGTGTCAGGCACTGAGCTAAACTCTTACTATATCTCGCATACACATATCTCTTTCATTCTACCTTTGAGTGGCTTTTAATTATCCTTGTTTAAGCAAGTCAATTTCTAAAGTCAAATCCACCTTCAATAATAGTTGGCACATACAGTGCTCTTTATGTTCCAGACACCAGTCTAGGTGTCTTACGTTATTCTATTCAGCTCTCCAAAAAGCTCCCTGGATTAATGTTAGCATTTAGTTTTAGATGGACATTGAGTTCTAAGAAAGTTGAATAACATGCCCAAGGTTCCATGACTGATACACAGCAGAACCAGGACTTGAACCCTGGCATTGTGGATCTAGGAACCTCCAAGATACCACACTTAAAGGAGGACTAGTGACCTGGGCATGTAACTTATTTTTCTGACTAGATTAAAAACAAGTTTTGTTTTTCAACTTGATAATTTTTCTGTAGAGATATTCTAATTTAAGTTTATTCTCTTCCTAGGATTTAAAAATGTAGGAATGACAATCATAATAGTAAATTCAAACACAACCCCACCAGACAGTGTGGCATCTTGCTGACATTTAAACTTTATTTTTACCTGTAGTAGAGGCTGGAGACAATTTTTTTTGTGTGTGTATGTGTGTGGTATTGGAAGGGATTACTCATTGGAAGATAGAGAAATATCAACAAGACAACAGAGGCAGATCCCTTTGTCAATAGGTTGCAGTCTGAAGGGGGAAGTTATGATGATACAAGAAAAAAGCTACCCATGGCTTGAATGAATTCTTTACAATGAGGCACAAGATGAGAAAATATGAAGACACCATCTGAATGACATGCAGAGTCAAAAGCAAACTTAGTTGCTTGTGTGTGTGTGTGTGTGTGTGTGTGTGTGTTTATTGGTTAGTTGGAGTTCAAGTTCACACTGGAGAAGACCCAGTGAATTTCCCATGGTTAAGTGGAGAACACTCCCATTATGCTTCCAAGATGTTATGGCTTGGATATCAAATGTTCCCTGAAAAAACTCATGAACTAGCTATGCAAAAATATTCAGAGATGAAATAATTGAATCCTGAGGGTTCTAATCTCATCAATGAATGAACCCAATGATGGATTGATGGATTTGTTGGCTGATACGTAGGCAGATAGGGTGTGGCTGGAGGAGGTGGGTCACTGTGGGTGTGGTCTTGGGGAATATATAATGTCCACAGAACCCCTTCTTGCTCTCTCTGCCTCCTGCTGCCATGCCCTGAGCTCTGCAGATGTGACTGGGCCTAACATGGACTGAAGCCTCTGAAAACTCCAGAGCTGTGAGCAAACAAATCTTCCTTCCTCTATATGGTGGTTGTCAGGTATTTAGTTCATAGCAGTGAGAATGTTGACTGAAATACAAGGCTTTTCATTTTGACCACAAAATTATCCAACTTTATAGATGTCTCATTTAATGTTCTTTGGAGGGTTTCTCTATGGAATTAGTCTCGTAGCACAAAGCAATGCCCCCATTTTGGAGGAGATAATGAGGCTTGGAGTGTGTAAACTGTGGGTCGGCAGCTCACCACAGCATGGTGGAACCTGGAAAAGAGATCAGCACCCCAGTAGAACTTCCTCTCCCCTCCATCCCATCACCTTCTTTAAGTGTTAAGCAGATTCACGTTTATGTGATGTTTCCAGGGCCAAGGTGAGCACGCGCCATGGCTTCTGCATATTTCCTTCCATATTTATGAATCTCAGAGATGTTCCAAATTCAGTCTCAGAGCCAAATTGGTCATTGACAATTGACTTCAGTTTCTCTAGGGAAGACTAACTGAGCAGCCAAGGTTTTTGTTCCTGATGAATTTAAATCACAATCTATCTCTGCTCCTAAGGGATGAAATAAGCCAAGGCTAACCCCACGGCCATAAGAGTTTATTGCTTACCTGATACCATTTGGAGCACTGTCCCTGGACCCAGTGATTCTTGGCAAGTCAACAATATTTCTCTCCAGCAGTAAACTGGGTTGCAACTGTTCCAACTGAAGGAAAGTTCATATTCTGTGCCTCCCATGTACAGCCTTCTCTAGAGTTGTTCCACGAAGCATGTTAGTAAAAAGGTATATTAACCAAGGAACATCTGCAGTGCCAGAAGGGACTAGAATTGGGAATAAATGCTATTTGAGATTTGTCCTTGACTTCCCTAGAGTCTTGTCCATACCCTGAGCCCTTTGCTTGTGAGGGAGGTGTTGAAAGGGTTTTGTTGATTTATTCTCACCTAATGCCTGCAGTCACTCTCTAAAAGATGTCTCGACTTACATCAATAAAATCTGATCATTTTATCATTCATTCATTTGAAGTCTTGGGGTATTGCCTTTCAGAAATGTGATTTTCATTAGCATTAATTTAATAGATAATAATAAGAAAAACTGTTGACATTTCTTCAGTATTTCACAGTCCTACCAGGCTCTTCCAAACACACATTTTCTTGGAATTTTCATCACTAATAATCTAGGCATGTTATTATTATTTCTACATTTTTATCCAGATAATAAAGATAAGCGAAGTTAAATGGCATTCCTAAAGCCACTCAGGGATAAGCAACAGACATAGCACTTGAATGCAAGTGCTCCAGCACCAAGCCCTAAGTGCTTTGACTCTGGACAGTGCTGTCAATCACCAACACATGCACAGTCAAGTTTTCTTTGTGACTCACCCCTCTATCATCTTCCTCTGTTCAGGAACAATTGCTCCTGGGTTCTGACTTTCCTTGAAAGCTGATGTTCAGAGCTGCCTTCAGTTCCATCTGGGTCCATTTATCCTGCACACCCAGTTTGAAGCCAAGAGGTCAGCAGGTAATATTTTCCTTCAGGACACCTTTGAGATGGGAAGAAACATTTCTCTGCTCTTCCCAGGGACACAAGGAGCATGGCCCAGATGATCACAACAGTTTCATCCAGCTCAAGTGTGTCAGATTTGCTGCAGTGTGGATCTACCTGTAGCCAGGGACTTGCTATATCTCTCCTAGGAGGCTGCTGCCATGGTTTCCTCTTGGGCCCCACCAGCATCCCTCTCTAGGCCTCATTGGGGTTACAGTAAATGTGGCTTCATCTGCTGACTGTGCTGACAATGTCAATGAAACACTTGAAACCAAATGCAGAATTGTGTTTGTGCTTACATGAAGACAGCAGAGAGATGCTTATAACTTTTGTCATATCTTAAAAAAAAATCTGTGAAAAGATTAAGAACAGAATAAACGTGAATCATATGATCCAGTGTTGAAGGAGGAGGAAAAAAGTGCCTAGTAAACTGGTATCATTAGTTAATCCCAGGGAATAAAACTGACTAGAGTGGAGATACTCAAGTTTTAAAGAACTACTTCTCAGCTGGGAATAGTGGCACACACCTGTAATCCCAATACTTGGGAGGCTGAGACAGGAGGATTGTAGGTTCAAGGCTAGCCTTAGCAACTTAAAGAGACCCTGCCCAAAATAAAAATAAAACAGAGAGCTGGGTGTGGTGGCACATGCTAGTAATCCTAGCATTTGGGAGGATCCGGGTTCCCGGCCAATCTCAGCTACCTTGTGAGGCACTCTGCAACTTAGTGAGACCCTATTTCAAACTAAAGAATAAAAAATAGGGCTGGGGGTATAACTCAGAGGTAGAATGCCCCTGAGTTCAATCCCCAGTACTGCCAACAAATATATAAATAAATAAATAAAAATAGAGTTGAGGGTGTAGTTTGGAGGTAGAATGTCCCTAGGTTCGGTTCCCAGTACTTCCTCCCCCTCCCCTAGGAACTGCTTCTTTGTATTGACTTATAAAAATAAATATATGTTACTTTCCTAATTTAGAGAAATTCAAAAAAGAAGAACAAAATCTCCAGTTGAAACAAAGAAGAGCCACTCTAGACTGCATAGGGTGTCACTGCCCTCTCTGAGGGACGAGCTGTAGAAAGACCATATATTGGTTGTCTATCCAGGGAGGAGGCGGAGCCAGGGACAAAGGGGATTCCAGGGCAGGGGAGGAGGACTCTGTTGCACAAGTTGGACCATGGGATCTATATCTCATTCTGTTCTTCTTTCTTTGAGAGCAACAGAGTAGGGAAATAGCTAGTTCTCAGATAGAAACACTGGACCGATCCTCTCTGGAACTTTCCATAAATTTCTTCCTGAATGAAGGGATTAATTAACATGGAATCATAGGCCATCTGGGATGGCAGTGACTTTCCACAAGGCTGGCTTCTCCCACTCTGCAGAGGGGACGGTGAACTGTCTCCTGACTCCTAATTCAGTACTCTGAATTAGGGTCATTTGATGTACAGACTATAGATGTAGAGCCCTTTTCAGCGCACAGACAAAATGGGCTTCTTGTTCCTTAGGAAATAGTCACATCTGCACTGCAAAGCCTGTTTGAAAGCAATAGGAAGATTGCCATAACAACATGTGGTTTAAAAAGAGTGGAAAAAAGATGATTACCTGTAGTGAAGCCACGGTTAGTTTATATATAAAGAGCACATTTTAGGTGCTTTTAAAGAAGTAGGAAAAATATTCTGTGCACTAAGACATCAAAGCAGAAAAAGAAAAGTTAAGTGTACCATTTTGTTTGTTTGTTTGTTTATTATCTATTTATATTCATTTTCAAGATGATTGGAAGAAGAAAATACAAACTGAAGTTTTAACCAACTGTAAGGGGGAAAAAATGTTCTGAGACTGAATCAGAATTGAAATAGCCATTTCTGGTCACCAGTGAAGCTCTTAAAGGAAAGAAGAAAATTGTTCCCCATACCTTTTCTCTAATAGAAACACAGCTTTAACAAGCTTTGGGTTATTCATTTGAGAAATTTTTCTTAACACCATTAAAAAGAAAGTCAGTGATTAGACTTTCATCCACATAGTGAGGGAAGCATGTTTGGCGTGCAGCTGTTCCGTGAAAAATAAGGGCACACGCAGTTCATTTGTGAACAAAACACTCTAGTTTTCTCAAGTTGGAATGAGAGGCAGATACTTAAAGTGCAGAGGCATAGCTGACTCCCAGGGAGTTACAAAATCTACAAACCTTCCAAATAGATAGAGTTTCCCATGTAACTGTGAAGGCAGTTGTCTCTATGATATGGAAAAATATCCTTTCCACAGTTTTTCTAGAGAGGACAGAATTTAAGCTTGAGAGAGAACATGCAAATTAAGAGCAATGATTATCTTTCTGAGTCTTTAGATTTACCTTGCTTCTTTTGTTTGTTTTTGGTACTGGGATTGAACCAGGGGCATTTTACCTCTGAGCTACACCCCCAACTGTTTTTACTTTTATTTTTTAAATTTTGAAACAGGGTTTTGCTAAGTTGCTGAGGCTGGCCTCAAACCTGAAATCCTCCTGTTTTTGCCTCCCAAGTCCTGAGATTACAGTTGTGTGCTACTGCACTCAGCTCAACTTGCCTTATTTCTTAAAGTTACACTAAGACTAGAAAATGAGTGTATTTATGCTCACACCTTAACTTATGCCGTGCACTTCCAGGCCTGTCTGTTAAAGGATGAGCAGTGGCTTTCATGGTTTTTTAGAGTCCTTGGTGATTTTGTAGGAAATAGGACTCACCTGCTAGAGAAACCACATGGAGGGGCCCTGAGACTGTGGGGTTGGGGAGAGAACCCACTGATCCTCCAACACAGTCCTGCTGATGACTGAATACCACCAAGTGGCCCCGATTACCATCAGGTGGAGCAGAGACTGGTCCAGCCAGAACCTGCCCATCCATCAGTTGATAGATGTATATACACAGATAGGTAGTTAGACATAGATAGTGCTTTGTGTTTGTCAGGATACTAAGGGAAACATATGGTGTGCTTAAAGGGCTGATGAATCTTAGATGAAGAAACTATTTACAGAAGTCTGAGCAGGTGCTCAGGAAACTTAACATCGACTGCTAACCCTTGAAATGCCTGCTTGTGAGGTTGATCCTTGATTGGTATCTGGAAACCTGTATTTGAGAGGATTCCCACTGTATCCCTGATGGAATAGTTCACTATGCCTAAACCATGTATGCAAATAATATGGATTATGCTGAAGACCTGCCTTCCTTCTAGGAGTCTGGAATTTTGGTATATCCTGGGCAAAGAGTGCCTACCTGACTCAATAAAATTCCTGGGCACTGAGTCTCTAATGAGCTTTCCTGGAAGACAACATATCACACATGTTGTCACAACTCATCACTGGAGGAATTCAGCTTCAAAATAAAAATAAAATAGGGGGTGTAGCTCAGAGGTAGAATTCTTCTGGGCTCAATCTACCACACAAAAAAAGCAAGAAAGATGGGCGGGGGGAAAGGAGGGAGGGAGGGAGGGAGGGAGGAAGGAAGGAAGGAAGGAAGGAAGGAAGGAAGGAAGGAAGGAAGGAAGAAAGAAAGAAAGAAAAACAGGGTCTCTAAGTTGCTGAAGCTGGCCTCAAACCTGCAGTCCTCCTGTTTCAGCATCCCAAGTTCTGAGATATCAGGCATGTGCCACAGCACAAAAGGTAATATTTCATAGCATCGCATCACTCAACAACCCTGGATAGAGCCTCATTGCATATACAGAATAAAGTCCAATTATTTAGCATGGAATTCTTGGCCCTCTTAATCTGATCCAAGGGCCCAGGTTTACTCCCCAGTGCACTTCCTCCTCACCCCAGAGTTGCAAGTATTCTACACTCCCAGTCCACCAGCACCAGCCACTGCTCTAAGGCAGCAACATCCTCCCACCTGTGTGCTTTGTTTTCTTCTTCCTTGTACTTTGTCCCTTCCTTACTATTTCAGTTCGATGAAGTCCTATCAATCCTTTAGAATCTGGCTCAATTGCCACACTGCTTGCAAAGCCTTTTTGAACCCCAGCCATTCCCCCAGCTGATAAGCTTTCCCTGTGCCATGGTGCTAACCAGCCTACCTTGGGCCAGAGTCCCCCTCAGTGTCTAGGGTCATGGCAGGGGCACTCTCCAGAAAAGCCCAGCTGAGCACTGACTTGTGAATTCTTCACACACTGGCTTCCTTTGGTAACCACTGAAAGTTGTCATTCTGCTGCTAATCTGGTACCCCGATGGATGCTACACATCATTCACACCCAGCCAATACAGGCTCCAGACCTGTGTTTCTGCAGCCCCAGGAACAGGTGCTGGGATTCTACCTACCATGCTTAGAGCAGCTCAGTCCCCGGTTCCTCTGGAGGCTGACACTGGATATTGTCCATGTCCTCACTAGGTTGTGACTGTTTTGAAGACAATGACTGTTGCATATTCATCTTTGTGGCTTCATGTTGGTTAGTACAGCAATTTATATATAGGAATGTTTCATACTCCTTACCAAATTGAATTAATTTGAAAAAAGGTAGATAGAATAATTTCAACTTTTTAACCCTCTAATCTTTGCTCCTTTTAGAAGCAGGAAGATAGGTTGTTCCAGTTTCTCGTTTTGAACCTAGGGCTCTTAAGAAATAAGGGCTAAGAAAATGAATTCTTTTGAAAGGAGGACTTTTTATGTATTCTGGAGGTTTGTTTTTGACCGACAAAATGAGCCAGCCATTTCAGAAGGAAAGGAAAGGTTTCTGTGACATGACTACCCCTCCACTTATGGGCAAGCTAATACACAAAGTTAAAACTTGCAATTTTAATGGTAGAGTTGGATTTTTCAATTCTTAAATTTAAAGTGATTGCTAGAGATAAGAGTCATTCTGGAAGCTCTTTTATGCATGCATGGACCTTGCTTTCTTCTTTTCCTAAGGCCAGGTAGAGTAAAAACTTGATTAGAAATAAATTTTTCATATTCCAATAGGTGGTATCCTAGCAACCAGAAGTGAGACAATGGGGTGAATAGATGCAAACCATTAACAGATACTCCACCTGGGATTTTTTACGAAGACAGTCAATAAGATGAGCAGATCATAAATATGGCTGATCAGGCAATAAAGTATGCTCTGGAATAAAAGGACCAGTGGAGAGGAAATTTTTAACTGAATTTGGCTGTTTTATGGCTTCATATTCAGTACAGATTGAAGAGTTTTTTAATTAGATATTCTGAAGCTGATCATTTAAATTCCCCATAGCGTTTTAGGGAGTAAACTGGAATTTAATTTTTCTGCACATGTAGCTCCATAAGATCTGTTCAGGAAACCTCTTTGATAAGAAAATTGCAGATAAATTTTGACATGGGGAAACAAAAACAAAACAATAAAGAAATAGTCATAATTGTTGTGAGATGGGGAATTAGGCTGTTGACGTTTGATTTATTTTAAAACACAAATCAAGCATTTACTTGATTTATTTGAAACATACATATTCCTAGAAATGACAAATATGTTTATAATCCTATGAGATCCTTAGTATAGTTTAAAGTATGGCAAGACTCTAGCTATTGAGCTTTTGCCAGCCCCGTAGTGATTTTCATAAAAGAATGTTTGAGACATAATTCATGTATCATAATATTTACCTTTTAAAAATGCACAATTTACTGTTTTTAGTATATCTATAGAGTTGTGCAACATTCAATGTTATCTAATTTCAGAACGTGTTCATCCCCCTATAACCAAACCCCAAATTCTTTAGCTATCACTTCTCCCTACTCCTCATATATCCCCAAACACTAGTGTATTTTCTGCTTCTATGAATTTGCATATTCTGGATATTTCAAGTGAACGCAATCATACATTATGTGGCCTTTATGTCTGGCTTCTTTCACTAAGCATAATGTTTTCAAGGTTTATCACATTGCAGCATATATCAGTACTTTATTTCTTTTTTATTGTTGAATAATTTCCACTCATGGATATACCACACTTTGTTTTCCTTTGATCAGTTGATTGACATTTGGGTTGTTTCTGTCTTTTGTGGTTGTGAATAGTGCTTCTATGAACATGAATGTACAAGTTTTTGTTTCAACATCTGTTTCCAATTATGTATATTGGGTATAAACCCAGGTGTGGAATTTCGAGGTCATATGGTAATTCTGTATTTAACATTTGAGGAACTGCCAAACTACTTTCCTAAACTGCTACACCATTTTACATTCCCTCTAGCAATGTATAGGAGTTCTAATTTCTCCCCATTCTCACCAACACTGCTATTGTGTGTCTTTTTTTGGTATAGCAATTCTAGTGGATGTGAAGCGGTGTCTTGTGGTTTTGATTTGCATTTACCTAATGACTAATGTTGATTAGCATCTTTCATGCACTTGCTGAACATTTGTAAATCTTTGGAAAAAATGTCTATTCAATGGATATTTCTCAAAAGAAGATATACAATTAGCCAACAAATATATGAAAAAAAAATTCAACATCATTAGCAATCAGGGAAATGCAAATCAAAACTACTCTCAGATTTCATCTAACTCCAATTAGGATGACAATCATCAAGAATGAAAACAATAATAAATTCTGGTGAGGATATTGGGAAATAGGAACTTTTATACAACGTTGGTGGGATTGTAAATTAATACAACCACTTGGAGATGAGTATGGAGGTTCCTCAAAAGACTAGGTATGGAATCACCATATGACTCAGCAATACCATTCCTCAGTATCTTTCCAAAAGAATTAAAGCTAGAATGCTATAGTAATATATGCATATCCATGTTTGAAGCAGCACAATTCACAATAGCCAAATTATGGAACCAACTTAGGTGTCCATCAACAGATGAATGGATCATGAAAATGTGGCACATATACACAGTGGAATTTTACTCATCCATAAAGAACAAAACATGTGCCATTTGTAGGAAAATGGATGGAAGTAGAAAATATTATGCCAAGTGAGATCAGTCTCAGAAAGTCAAGGGTCATAAGTTTTCTCCTATGTGTAAGGTAGAACAAAAATAGGAAGCAAAGGGGACTTTGGTCAAATGAGAGAGAAAATGGTAAAAAAGTGGGAGGGGATTGAGGGAGGGAGGTGGGGAGAGGAAAAATGAGGATTGAGGAAAGGTACAGTTCAAGTGAGGTTACGTCCATACAAGGTTTCACTACCAATCTCACTAAAGTATAGTATGGGGCGGGAGGAAAGAGTAGGAGGTCTTTTGCCAATTTTAATTGTATTGTCTTTATTGTTGAGTTGTGAGAGTTCTTCATATATTCTAGAAATAAGCCTTTTATCATATATATGATTTTCAATCATTTTACAGTTGACTATCTCTAGAAAATAGAACACTTCTTAGAGCCGGGTTAGGTTTGGAGCAAAACTGAGCAGAAAGTAAAGAAATTTCTCATATACCCTGTCTTCACACATCCACAGCCTTCCCCAGTATGGACATCCTGAACCAAGTGGTACATTTGTTACAACTAATACATTTACACTGATGCATTGTTATTACCCAAATTCCATAGGTTACATTAGGATTCATGCTTGATGTTGTGTATTCTGTGCTTTTTGACAAATGTATAATGATATATATCTACCAGTACAGTATAGTACAGAGTAGTTTCACTGCCCTAAAAGTCTCTGCGCTCCACCTGTTCACCTTAGTCCCTGAAATCTTCTGATTTTAATTTTTTTTCAGTACTGGGGATTGAACTCAAGGATGCTCTGACACTAACCTACATCCCCAGCCCCTCCCCTACTTTTAAAAATATTGAGACAGGGTCTTGTTAAGCTGCCCAGGCTGGTCTCCATCTTGGGATTCCCCTGCCTCAGCCTCTCATGTCACTGGGATTATAGGTATACGGCACTGAGCCCGGCTCTTCTCATCTTCTCATTGCCTCCATCACTGATCATTTTCAGAATGTCATATAACTGGAATCATATAGTATGTACCCTCTTCAGATTGCTTCTTTTACCTAATAACATGCATTTAAAGTTCCTCTCTGTCTTCTCATGGCTTGATAGCTCATTTCTTTTTAACGCTGAATAATATTCCATTGTCTAGCTGTATCAGTTTATTTACCCATTCACCTACTGAAGGACATCTTGGTTGCTTACAAGTTTTGACAATTTTGAATAAAAGGGCTATGTACATGTGTATGCAGGTTTTGTGTGGACATACATTTTCATCTCTTTGAGTTAAGTACTAAGGATTGCTGAATTGTGTGTTAATATATTTAGTTTTGTAAGAAACTGGCAAAGTGTTGAAATGGCTGTATCATTTTGCATTCTCACCAACAATAAACGGGAGTTCCTGTTGCTCCACATCCTCACCAGTATTTAGTATTGTTGGTGTTTTTTTATTTTTGCTTGAATTGACTTTTCATTTTCCTGATGGTTTCATTTGAAACACAAATGTTTTTAATTCTGCGTTCAATTTATTTATTTATTTTTGCAGTACTGGAGATTGAACTCAGCATTCTACCTCCGAGCTATACCCCCAGCCCTATTTTTTATTCTTTATTTTGAAACCGGGTCTCGCTAAGTTGTGGAGTGCCTCACTAGCAATTTATTTATTTTATTGTTGTTGCCTGTGCTTTTGATGACATATTTAAGAATTCATTGCCTAAGTTAAGGTCATGAAGAGTCACTGTTATGTTTTCCTATAGGAGTTTTATTTATTTATTTATTTATTTGGGCCTATGATCTACTTTAAGTCATTTTTTGAATATTTGTTGAAAAAACTATTTCTTCCTTATTGAATGGTTTTAGCATTCTTTTTGAAAATCAATTAATCATAAATGCAAGGGTTTATTTCCAGACTCTCAATTCTATTCTTAGCCCAATAGTGTCTTGATTAATGTATATTTGCATTATATTTTGAAATCATAAAGTGAATACTACAACTTTATTCATTTTTTTCAAGATTATTTTGGATAGCATAGGTCCTTGGCATTTCCACATAAATTTTAGAATAATCTTGTCACTGTCTACACAAAAGTGTACTGAGGTTTTGATTAGAAATGCATTGAACCTAAAGATAAATTTGTAAAAAATTGATGTAAAGCCAATATTTTGTTCTCTGATCCATGAATATGCTTTACCTCTCCTCTCAATTAAATGATTTTTCAGAACATGGCAGTTTTAAATGTATAGGTTGTGGGCCTAGCTTGTTAAATTTATTTATAAATGCTATATTTTGGGCATAATAGCAAAAGAATAAACATGTGCATCAGTGAAACAGAACAGATATCCCAGAAATACATCTACACAGATACCATTAATTGAACTTTGACAAAGCAGCAAAGGCAATAAAATGGAGAGAGGTTAGTTTTTCTAACAAATGATCCTGGAATGACTGAATGTCCATATGCAAAAAAAGAAAAAAAAAGTGAACCAAGACAGAGACCTCACACTTTTCATAAACATTAACCAAAAACTGACCATGGACATGAATGTAAAATCAAAAGTACAAAAATTCTTGAAAAAGCAGGAGGATATTTACACACCCTTGGGTTTGTGATGCATTTTTAAATGTAATGCGAACAGAAATGAAAGAAAAAAATGATGGATTGGATCTTTTTAGGAGTAAAAATGGTGCTCTGCCTAAGACACTTTAAGAGAATGAAAAGTCAAGACATTGGCCAGGAGAAATCATTTTCAAAACAAAGACATGAACAGATACCTCTCCAGAGAAGATAACAGAACAAATAAGTATATGACAAGATATCCAATATTGTTTGCCATTAGAGAATCTCAATTAAACAGCAATTACTACACACCTATTAGAACAGCTAGAATCTAAAAATTTAACAGTACCAGTTGCTGGTAGGGACACTGAGCTACAGGAATTCTCATTCATCGCTGGTTGGAATGCACAATGACACAGAAATGTTGGAGGGCAGTTTAGCTGTTTTCTGCAAAACTAAACACTTGGCCATCCAATATGGCACTGAAAGGGCTTGCTGTCTTCTATTTGCCATACGATACAGTAATATTGCTATTAGCTATTTCCCCAACTAGTTAAAAATAATGTGTATCCACACAAAAGTCTGCATGTGAATGTTTATAGTAGCTTTATTCATAATTATAAGCAACAATGTTGTCTTTCAGTAAGTGAATGGATAAACAAACTGTGGCACATATACTCCATGTAATATTACTTGATAGAAGAGAATTCTCTATACTATTCTGGTAATAATTCTGAAACTCTACAAGTTTATTAAATAAAAACTCAAGAGATTGAATATGTATAGGCACTGAAGAAACACTAGTAAAATACGATTGCCAGATTGGATATGAAACTGGCTAATATTCTATAGGGAAATAAAACTATATTCCTGTGATTATCATTTTTTCTTTTCTTTTTTTTTAACTGGGAAGAAATAATGTATGAAATATAAATCTACATGTTTAATACATAGCTCCACAGAATCTGGTCCCTAAACTAAGCTAAAATGCATTTTCTTAGAGTGGAGTAGGTAAACTTTTCTTAAAGAGCTAGACAGTAAATGTTTTAGGCTTGTGGGCCATTTGGCCTGTATTGCAACTACTCAACTGTCTTGCTATAGTGCAAAAGCAGCCATAGACAATATGTAAGCAAATGTATGTGGCTGTGTTCCAATAAAACTTCATTTTAAAAACAGGTGGCAAGCCTAGGAGCCATATTTTGCTCACCTCTGCCCAGGGGCATTAAATAATCCTAAATGGGCCTGTTAGAAAATTATCCGATATGGCATGGAAAGGGCTTGCTGTCTTCTATTTGCCATTTCTCTAAGCTCAGATTAATTTTCTTACCAGTCTCCAGTTACAGACCTGCTGGATTGAGCACAATCAACTTCTATGACTTGTGGACAGAACTTGCCTCTGCCTCCATCACCCACAGGAGACTGTCTGAGGACAATACTGTATGCTTTCTCCCATGCTTGAGCAATCTTGACCCCAGAGAGTGATTGGACTGCACTTCCTTGGCCTTTCCTTGTCTCCCATACTATCCTGCTCTGGGATTAGTTGAGATTGACTTTGGCTCCTATTTGTCTCCCACCAAGGAAGGATTCAAAACCTCTTGATAGTTCTGGGTTTTCGCCTTGGGGAAGAGAATACCCCTGCACACATTCTTCAATTGTCCTTCTGGAGGACAAAGTGTCTTCCCTGAGTCTTTAAGGTTTAATAGGAGGCTGGGTTGGTGGTGCATGCCTTTAATTCCAGTACTTGGGAGGCTGAGACAGGAGAACACCAGTTTGAGTCCAGCCTCAGCAATTTAGCAAGATTCTTGGCAACCTAGTAAGACCCAGATTAAGAGTCTATAATGAACCAATAAAAGTATTTAAAAATTCATAATAATAATGATACCCTCAATGAGATTAAGGCCAATGAAATAATCAGGATCAAACTTTAAGATAATTGAAATGAGTCATTCTAAAATAGTGTATTTGCCAGGCATGGTGGGGCATGTTTGTAATCCCAGTACTTGGGAGGCTAAAACCGGAGGATCTGGGTTCATGGCCAGCCGCAGCTACTTAGTAAGGCTCTCTGCAACTTAGTGAGACCCTGTTTCAAAATAAAGAATAGGGCTAGGGGTATAGCTCAGAGGTAGAATGCCCCTGGGTTCCATCCCCAGTACCGTACACACACACAAAAATAGTGTATTCTTTTATTTTTCCATCTGTATTCTAGATTTTCTCTTGGAACAAACTCATATTTTGGCTTAATAAGCTTTGTACATGAATAATAAAAAAATTTTAAAGGGCTGGGCTATAGCTTAGAGGTAAAATATCCCTGTATTCAACTCCCAGTACCACACACATGCAAGAAAAATTAAAAGAAAGTTTTAATAAGAGTTAAAGTGGAGGATTTTTAAAAACCTTATCCCACCCCAAACTCTCCTTCTCAAGACAGGCAGTTCTAAGTTTTCAATTTATAGTCTTTCTAAGGTTTTAAGAAGCTGTAGGTCCCAGAATTAAAAAGAAAAGACTTTTCCGGGAGTGGTGGCACACACTTGTAATCTCAGTACTTGGGAAGCTGAAACAGGAGTATCCAGGTTAAAGGCTAACCTCAGCTACAAGGACCTCCGCAACTTAGTGAGACCCTGTTTCAAAAATAAAGAATAAAAAATGGCTGGGTAGGGCTAGCTCAGAGGCTGGTTCAATCCCTGGTAGAGAAACCTTGATTTCCTAGTCCATACTGGCTTAAAGGAATAATTTTTGACTCTTGAATCCTCACTAAGCATCATTATTAGAAGATAAATTCCCCTCTTCAGTTTTGTGCCCAGGGGTCTCCTGTTCTGCCATGGGGTTCTTGGGGCTTATTTGAAGTAATAGTTCTCCCCCTCATAGTTGTATTCCCCTTTTTACACATATCTGTTTCCCAGGATGGTGTCTCCATCCTAACCCCACTTTCTCTTTGCCACCACTCCTTCGTTCTGATGTTTCCATTTACTTTTTCAGTATCCTATTTCTTTCAGAGCATAACAAAATTAGTATCCTGGGCAAAGTGATGATTTTTCGAGTCTTCAAACTGACAGTCTTTAAATCTTTGTTTGACAATTTTCCCTCTGATATTTTGAGGAGAGACAAAATGTTTGATGGAAGAAAGGAAACTAGAGATGAAGGGTCCTAGAGACAGCACATGGTTGAACCTGTTGTGTCTGGAGCGATTCAGCTCAGGCCCTGAACTTGCAAACTCCCTTTCAGCAAAATAAAATCTCATTAGTTAGCCAGAGTCACTCTGGACACGTATAAGCTAAAAGAGGATTTATCAAATCAGCTTATAGTCCAAAGCAGTATAGTCCCAAGTGGCTACCTGCACGTGGAGAGCTGGAGGAGCCAGCAATTGGTCAAGCGGTCCAAGAACTAGGGTCTCAGAACTGGAGCAACCACTAATTCAGTCCCAGTCCAAGATGGAAAGGCCAGGAAACTCTCCTGAGAAATGATGGTGAAGTCCCAGTTCAAAGAACTGAAGGCCGGTATCTCAGACAAGAGCAGACATGCTTTCTTCAGGAAGAACCATACATGCATTCATGTGACTCTCTCTCTCTCTCTCTCTCTCTCTCTCTCTCTCTCTCTCTCTCTCTCTCTCTCTCTCTCTCTCCCAGATCCTTCATCTACCAGAACCATGCTGCCTACCTTCAGGACAGGACTTCCCCTTCAGTCTGCTGGTTTATGTAATGAACTCATCAACACATCCAAAGTCACATAATCTTAGGTGTTTCATGATCCAGTCAAGTTGACAATCTAAACTAACCATCACAGACTGACACCTGTGCCCCTATAGAATCCTGCATATATGCTTGTGGAGAGCACTTCCTGACTCTTGAAATAAATTATTTATGTGTCTGTCCTCATATACTGTGAACTCCTTGAGAGCTGGGACCAGTCTAAATTATCATTGTATCCTATGCACTAATAGCATTGTACCAAATACTCAGTTAAAGTTCATCAAGTATTGGTTGAACTAAATTGAACTGGGTACTCATTACTGAAAACTTAAACATAATATTATAGTCGATTAAATTAATCATTTAAAATTAATTAATATATTTCATTCAATATTCTGACTAGCATGACTCATATTATCCTTAAATACAAATGATAAGCCAGGAGTGGTGATGGTGACACATTCCTGTAATCCCAGTACTTGGGAGGCTGAAACAGGAGGATCACAGGTTGGAGGCGAGCCTCAGCAACTTAGCAAGACCTTGTTTCAAAATAAAAAGATAAAAAAAGCTGAGGGTACAGCTCAGAGGTAAACACTCCTGGGTTCAATCCCCAGTACCAAAAATAAAATAAAATAAATACAAATGACAACAGTATCTACATGAATTCACCTATTTTCTAAATGGAATTAATCTCTAGCTGCAGGGTTTATGGCTACAGCTAAACTTTTTATTGAGGTACTAGCTTACTTTGCTCATGCTTTCCAAAAAATGACAAAAAAAGAACATCTGGTAAGACATTTACTATTTCTTTTAAGCTTCCATGGAGTGTCCTGATTCAGGTAATTACTAAATGCTATCTTGGGATTTTAAAGGCATAAACACAGCTTACAAAGAATCCTGTGAAATCCCTTGGAAGAAACATTTTGCTTAAGAAGAAGGTGTTTCATTAATTGTGATAATGGATCAAAGAGAGATGGATATGCAAGCACTCCATAGCAAGGGCTCTGAATTTGTGTAAATAATGCAAAGATTGGGTGTGGGTATAAAAATATTAGCACAGTGTGTGAGGGGAAAGTGAAATGTGACACCTATGACTAAGACAGTAATTCTCAAATAGTTGTAACTTATCCGCCAGTAAGAAAACAATTCATCCATGACCCAGTACATGCACATATACAAATATATTATGTGTAACTGAAATTAAATTTTCATCAACCAACTCATTTTTATTCTGTGTGTTCTGTTCTGTTTTATTCTGTTTCACTTCATCAAAATGCGTATTCAACCAACTAAATTGACTTTACCTCCCATTGTGATTCAAAGTTCACAATCATTTCCCCCAATACATTACCAAGAGAAACTTTCAATATACAGAAAAGTTGAAAGAATTACTCATTGAGCACTCCTATACCCACAAGTGAGTTTTAACAATCCAAACTTAGTTTCAGACACTTGACTGCTAAATGCTCACATACATATTGGAAAATAGAATTCATTATTTTTATGGTTTTAAAGGTAAAATTTACATATCATGAAATGTACAAATTTAAGTGTATTTTAGTTTTCTAGGGCTGCCATAACTAATTACCAGAAATCAGGAGGCTTAAAATAACAGAAACTTATTTTTTCCTTATAGTGAAGGCAAGATGTCTGAAATCAAGATTGTTAGCAAGATTGTTTTCCTGAAGGCTCCAAGGGAGAATCTGTTCCACACCCCTCTCTGGCTTCTGGCCATTGCGGGCAATCATTTGCACTCCTTGGTCTGCAGATGTATCGCTCCAGTCTATGCTTCTGATGGATGCAGATGGTATTCTTCTTGTATGTTTCCATATTCTTGGATCTTTACATGGCCTTCTGGCAAAGACACCAGTCATTGGATTTAGGGGACACCCTAATCCAGTATGACTTTATCTTCATTTGATTACATCTCTATTTCCAAATAAAGTCATCTTCACAGGTCTAAGGGTTAGAACTTTAGTTTTTTATGGAACACAATTCAATCCACAACAAAGTACATAACCCATTCCACCAGATTTTGCAAGTATGTACACCTATGCACCTAAAATTCTTCTTTTTTTTTTTTCATTTTTGGTACTCAGAGGCATTCTACCTCTGAACTACACTCCAGCCCTATTTTACTTTTTTATTTTGAGACAGGGTCTTGCTAAGTTGCTGAGCTGACCTAGAGCCTGTGATCCTCCTGTCACAGCCTTCCAAGTAATGAGATTACAGATATGTGCCGCCACGACTGACTAATAAAATCTTTTGATAAGCAGAAAATTTTAATGTTTTCTTTTATGATTTTTGCTTTCTGTGTTCTAGAAGTTTTATAGTTTCGTGCGTGTGTGTATGTGTGTGTGTGTGTGTGTGTGTGTGTGTGTGTGTATGTGTGTGTGGTGTGTTACTGGGGATTGAACTCAGGGACATTCTACCTCTGATCTACACCCTACTCCTATTTTATTTTTTAGCTTGAAACAGGGAGGGCTAAATTGCTGAGGGCCTTGCTAAGTTGCTAAACCTGGCTTCAAACCTGTGATTCCCCTGTCTCAGCCTCCCAATACTAGGATTACAGGTATGTGCTACCACACCCAGCTTTAGCTTTGATGCTTAGGCTACAATCCAACTTGAATTAACTTTCATGAATAGTGTGAGAAGACTTGAAATTTCATTCCCCGGGCACATCCAGTCATTCATCAACATTGTTGAAAGGATATTCTTGCTTTGGTGGTTTTGTTGAAAATCCAGTGACTGTATAGGTGAGGGTTTGATATTGGATTCTTTTTTTTTTTTTTTTTGGTACTGGGATTGAACCCAGGGGATTCTACCTCCAAGCTACATCCCCAGCCCTATTTTTATTCTTTATTTTGAAACAGGGTCTCACTAAGTCTCGGAGGGCCTCACTAAGTACCTGAGGCTGGCCGTAAACCTGTATCCTCCTCTCTCAGCCTCCCAAGTACTGGGATTGCAAGCATGCGCCACCACGCCCAGCTGTTAACACTGTTCCATTGATCTATTTGTCTTTCCGTATATAAGTAAACCATTTCAATTACTGTTGCTGTTTGAATCTTGAAGTTAAATAGTGTTGAGTCCTTCAACTTTATTCTTCCCATTCTACTTTGCTTTGGGTCTTTGCATTTCCCATGAATGTAAGAATCACTTTATACCTTTCTTCCAAAAATCCTGGTGATGTTATGATTCAAGATGTATGAATATCTATATGTAGAGATGATTTTCATCTTAAAAATATTGAAGATGTGCATGGTGGTGCACCCCCGTACATGGGAGGCTGAGACAGAAGGATCACAGGTTCAAGACCAGCCTCAGCAAATTAGCGAAACTCTCAACAACCTAGCAAGACTCTGTTTCTAAACAAAAAATTAAAATTGCCTGGGGGTGCATGTCAGACGTACAATCCCCAGACATACAATCCCCAGTACCGCAATCAATCAATCAATCAATAGTTTTACAATACACAAATATGGCATTTTCCCATTTATTTGTATTTTTAAGTTCTCACCTCAATGTTTTGAGTTTTTAGTGTGGGGTTATGTCCATATTTTGTTATTTGTTCCCAAATATTTCATGTGTCTGTGTCTTTATGTGATTGTAAGTGACATTATTTTAAATTTTATTTTTGAATTGTTTGCTGTTTTATAAAATATAATATTATCTTAAAAATTTATTGATGCATTGTAATCATACATCATTATGAGGTACAGGATGGTAGAGGCATAAATGCACAAAGCACTCACTTAATCCTTCCTCAATTATGGCCCATTCCTTCCCCCTCCCTCCTTCTCATGTTCAGCTTAGTGACTGACTTCGATGTTTGTGAATGTACATCATGTGCATTAGGGTGCTTCCCTCTTCCTCCTTCCCATCACTTTCAGTTAGGTCACCTTCTTTACTCATTTAAGGTTTCTCCTTCTTTGTCTAGAGTCCCTCCTATGTCCCATTTTCTCCCGAGCTTCTGCATATTAGGGAGAACATCTGACTTTTCCCATGTTTTTCAGTTCCATCCATTTCTCTGCAAATGACATAATTTTGTTCTTCTTTATGACTGAGTAAAATTCCATTGTGTGCATATCCCATAGTTTTGTAATCCATTCATATGTTGATGGACATCTTGGCTGGTTCCATAGTTTGGCAATTGTGAATTGTGCAGCTATAAACACAAATTCTGATGCATTAGTCTGGCACTTTGGTTTACATTCTTTTGGGTAGATACCCAGAAGTGGTATTGCTGAGACATATAGTAGGTACATTCCCATTCTGAGGATCCTCCATACAGTTTTCCAAAGTGGTTGCACTAATTTGCAATACCACCAGCAATGTATTAGAGTTCCCACTTCTCCATACCCTTGCCAGCATTTGTTGTTACAATATTATTTTTGTATATTGATTTTGTATCCTGTTTTCTAGGAATAATGATAAGTTTATTAATTCCATTATAACTTCTCTGTGTGTGTGCATGTGCCCGTGTGTGTGTATGTGTGGTACTGGGGATTGAACCAAGTGTATTCTACCTCTGAACTACACCTCCAGCCCTATTTAATTTTATTTTGAAACAGGGTATCAATAAGTTGCTGGGGCTGGCCTCAAACTTGCAATTCTCCTATCTCAGCCTCCCAAGTACTGGGATTACAAGCATGTACCATCACACCTGGCTCTATGCTACTTTAACTTTGCTTATCATATTGCACTCCTCAAGATTTTCAGAACAGTGTAGAAAAGAAGTAATGTAAATATAAATCCTTGTCTTATTTTCGATTTTTAAGCTCTTAAGGTGACACATAGATAAAACTCTCCCAGAAGCTCTCCAGTACAATTTCACAAAAACTCATACTCCAGGACAAATGTTACTAGTAAGTTAATCAGTGATGAAGGAAATAGGACACTCTGATTGGCTAGTACAATCAAATCCATTCCTGGAAGTATGTGGAAAAAATATGGAAAAAGGATATTGAATAAATATTGGGTTGGGAGAGAGAGAACAAACATTGTCATCTACACCAAAGGACCCCCCAGATTACCACATCCTTGGGTGTGTCTCAGGAGTAAGCAGTCCACATATTCTTCCCTTCAAGAGCTCTGAAGCTGCCACCCTCCACTCTACCCCTCAGTATTCCTGGCTTTGGGTCCTTAAACACCCTTTAGAATTCTTGGCCTTTTATCCCTCCTGCAAATTATAAGGTTCTTATCTTTATAAAGAGGACTATAGAAACAAAGGGAGCTGAAAATGAACTCTGGAGAAGTTACCAAGCTTTGGAAAACTCCCACAGTGTTACTTTCATGGTCTGGGAACCATAGTTCCTGAGGTCCTTCTGAGAGGATACCCAAATCCCTGTTGAATTGTGGTTCTTAGTTTTTTTACCCATTCCTGAAGGCGTCCAATGGAGTACACAGTGTCTTCCTGTTTGGATGCAGGACAGTGCTGAACCCTTTATTCACGAAGGCATTTCTTGCCCAATTCTTGTAGAGGTCTCTCAGATGGGAAACAGACTTGGGAGCGTCCTTTGTCTGTGTGATTGTGATACACCCCACATAGCAGTCTCTCTAGGCACCTCTGCCAGTCCATGCTGGGTTTCTCATGGTTCTGTCATGTGCAAAAGAGAAAAGCTGCTCCCATGGCCTTTCTAAACAACAAACAAAACTCGCCCAATTCTAAGAGCCCAATAAAATCAGTACCCAGTCAAGTCATGACACCAAGCTTCCTCAGTAATGTAAACTTTACCAGCTGAGAATTGAGTTAAGGTTCTGGTACATGAATATATCAAACTAATTAAACAATTGCTCTTCCAGAATGGTTGGTGATGTCTCACTTCTTACTTTTATATGGGCTTTATAGAGTTAATGCACTATCAAAATTCAGCTGCTTTCAGGAACACATCCTGTAGACTGCATACACCTTGGTGTAAGTATTAGGGGCAGTTATACTTTTAATAGGGCTTTTAAGCCCTATTTTCCTGTTTATGAGCTGAAAATAGGAGGTCATCACCGAACATTAGCTCCTCTTCTCTCTATTCCACAGTAGCAAAGGTGGGAGAGGAAACTAATGGGAGGAAAGAGATGGCTGACTGTTGCTAAGCAACCTTTGTTGGCAAAAAACAAGAAAAGAAAAACTAAAAAAAGATTCCAAGAGCTTTTAATTGGGCAAATATCTTAGTGAATATTTATAATTCTTCAGAGATTTGTTTTCAGATCATTCCTTTTTTATTGAAGCACTTAATCATTTATTTTAGAGATAGTTGTCATAATTACATAAAATTTTATCACTTAAAGCTAATTTTGGAATGTCACTGATTGAGTCTAAGTATCTGCAGAAGATACCCTAATCTTTTTTATTTAAATAAGAGCATCAGAGAGTATATAGCTTACACATCACTCCATCATTTTCCATATCTATATCCAAGTAAAACATCTCCCTGAAGCTGTCATGGCACTAGAAATGGAAAAATGACACCTAAGCTTACTATTTACACAATTGTGGTCTCTTGAAGGGTGATTACTTCATCTTGATCTTCCCAGAATTCCTCCAATCTTGGTATTGACAGTCTTGCATGCCAAGTACCCCTTCAGTTCTAGGCACACTTGGATGATAGTTCTCCCTATATCTGATCTCATTGTTTTCTGAGAAGTCTAGCTTGGGTTTGGATGGGCCCTGGGGCTAGACTGGTCCTGGAAGATCTTTTCTGAGCACAGCAGGACTTCATATCTGGCAGTTCCCATGGGATGCTAGCTAGTTGTGCCAAATGGACTCTAGGGGAGTGAGAATGAAAGTAACCTATTTTTTCCTCCATTTCTAAGTTTCCTTCATCTGTACTTCTGGCCCATACCCTAAGCTTGAGTCATCCAATTTCTCTTAGGCCCTCAGAAGTTTATATATGTAGTAGGTTTCCATCAGTCACATCTATCACTTAACAGAGCAAGTCTGCTGGCATGGATGTAGCAGGGGCCTGGCATAGAGGATGGGTAGCAGCCTAGCATTGCAATTTGAGAGAGAATGCCATTGTGACATTTTTATGTTTCCCAGGGAAGGGGCATTGAAGGCAGTTATACCTCTCTATGGGACAGACATATCCTCTCACACACATATGTTAAAATTCTCCCAATCACATCAGAGAAGAGGCACCCAATGTAAATAAATAGTTGGGAAATAATATGACCAGAACAAGGGCAATTTAACTTAGCAATGATGATACTGAAGGGTAGTAATCAGTACTCAGGTAAGAACTCTTTCACTGAGGGAAAGTAAGAGAAATTCTGAAAAATCCAATTATGCTAGATTTAGGTGGGATATTCTGACATTCAACATGTGATAATTTTATCCCATAGAATCTGACAATAGAAGGATGCATCATGCCTGAAGTTAACAAAGAATTATTCAAGGTTTGGCCAGATAAGTTTTGGTCATCATTTTATATGTTGCAGAAAGACCCTAGATGAATGTACCACATAGGGTCCCTCAAAATAATCCATGGTAATACTTACTCCTTAGTAATACTCACACTGGAATAAATAACAGAAGATTCTACAGTACTGTTTTTTGTGTGTGCATGCTTATGGCTAAGAGGCTGATAGGTGAAGTAAACAAGCAGACTTAGCAGCTAGATTTACTTAGGTTGTAAAGATGTAGAATGGAAGTCAGCTGAAGCCTTTAATACAGTCAAGTGAATAGAATTAATTTGGGGGCTGGTACTGAGGAGACACAACAGTTTTGCATTCTTAGCCAAATGTGATGGTACTCATACTATTTTTTAAAGGAAGAGATGGGATTTTTGCAGGTGAAGAAAGGTAGAGGAAAGCCAAGAGAAAAGTAAATAACAAGTTCCCATGACATTCTATTCTGGGAAACAAGAATGCCAGATTCTGAGCTGACTTGGTTATATAAACTGAAGTCTGTGGGTTTGTTTGTTTGATTTTTTTTTTTTTTTTTTTTTTTTTTTTTTTGTGGTGCTGGGGATCAAACCCAGGGCCTCAGTCCTGCTAGGCAAGCGCTCTGCCTCTGAGCCACATCTCTAGCCCCAAACTGAAGGGTTTTTTTGTTTGTTTATGGTATGGAGGATTTAACTCAGGGGCATTCTACCTTGGAGCTATATACCCAGCCCTTTTAATTTTTTATATTGAAATAGGGTCTCACTAAGTTACTGAAAGCCTACTATGTTGCTGGAACTGACCTTGAACCTGCGATCTTCCTGTCTCATCTTCCTAAGTACTGGGAGGGTACTTTAGTGTACTAAAGTATTTTCTAAGAGTACAGCCCAGCCGGGCGTGGTGGTGCATGCTTGTAATCCCAGCATTTGGGAGGCTGAGACTGGAGGATCTGGGTTCTCGGCCAGCCTCAGCTGCTTAGTGAGACACTCCGCAACTTAGTGAGACCCTGTTTCAAAAAAAGACTAAAAAATAGGACTGGGGGTGTAGCTCGAAGGTAGAATGATGCCCCTGAGTTCAATACCTAGTACCAAAAAAAAAAAAAAAAAAAAAGAGTACAGCCCATAAATTATGCCTCTTAATGATGAAAGAAGCAGTGGTATTAACAGTAACCAAAAAGATGATCATGAATTAAGGAAGCACATATAATTCTAAAAATCTGAATTTAATTCTTTGGATTCAAGGAATATAATTTTGCTCATATTAAGTTGGCAAAGGGTGGGTGTGATGGTGGGTTTGAAGTAGGGGAAGGTGGTAGAGGTCCAGAGATGCTGTTTCTATTCCATCCATCTTGCCCACAGATGTCTGCACAGACACATGAACTTAACCGCAGATGCCTAGGGACTGCCTTGTAGTTAAGCCTTTAGTCAGCAGAGCTCACCTACCTGTACTCTATTCCTCATAACCGAGTTCTTTCTCTCTCTCTCTCTCGCTCTCTCTCTCTCTTTCACACACACACACACACACACACACACACACACACACACACACACTCTGATCCTCAGGAGAACACATCCACCATCCGCTGCTCCACAGGGACTGTGAGGTGGGGGCATACTTCTTCAGACCGTGACCTGAGGGAGTTTCTACAAATACAGTTCCTGCTAGAAGAGCATAAACCTCGATGTGCCCAGACAGTGTCTGCTTCTCTCTTAACCTCAAAGCCTCTTCCTTTTATCCTTTAGCCCCGCAGGCCACCAGGTTCCAGAATACAGAAGCTTGTCCTGCAACAACTGCAGTCGAGATTTGTCATCCTTAATTACCTTACTCCAGAGCTAAATGGTTGGAGAAGTTGATTCGATGAGCAAAGAGGTTTAGACCAGGGAGGAAGAAAGAAAAGGAGGAAGAAAGGGAGAGAAAAGAAAGGGAAATGAAGGAAGGGAAAAGAAAGAAAAGGAAAGGCAGTATCCTTTTCTGCTTTACCTGTGACATATATCTAAGTCACACAGAATATATAACAGGATGATAGGAGTTGTATAATTCTTCTCTCAGAATTTTTGCCCTTGCTGTTTCCAACAGTCTCTGTGTGGCTTATTTTCTTCTTCTTCTTCTTCTTCTTCTTCTTCTTCTTCTTCTTCTTCTTCTTCTTCCTCTTCCTCTTCCTCTTCCTCCTCCTCCTCCTCCTCCTCCTCCTCCTCCTCCTCTTTTTCTTCATTTTCATTTCCCTTCCTTGCAGTACTGGGGATTGAACCCAGGGGCGCTGTACCACTGAGCTACATCCCCATTATTTAGAGATAGGATCTCACTAAAATGACTAGGCTGGCCTTGAATTTGAGATCCTCCTGCCTTGGCCTCTGGAGTTGCTGAGATTACAGGTGTACACCACCACGCCAAGCTCCTCTTGTAATAAATAATGTTAACACCTTGGTGTGAATGACCAATGGCTATGGCCTTTCACCCACCAGGAGCCTTTGCGTGGAAGAGACTTTCAGAGCATACTTGTTAGGTACATACAGGTCAAAGAGCTTGGAACTCTATTTTTTTGGGTTCCAGACCTCACTACTCACTCCCAACAGATAAGTGGATGTCTTAATTTGACTAGCTTTGTCTCTGCAATATTTGGGACAGAAAAAATCTGCTTAAAAAGAGCTTTGAAGCTGGGTGTGGTGGCACACTCCTATAATCACAGTATTTAGGAGGCTAAGAGAGTAAGATTTCAGATTTGAAACCAGCCTCAACAACTTAGCAAGACCTTGTTTCAAAATAAAATAGGACTGAGGGTATAGCTCAGAGGATGCCCCTGGGTTCAATCCCTAGTACCAAAAAAGAAAAAAAAAGAGCTTTGAAAATGAAAAACAGATGATCCAAGACTAGACAAGGGACAATATGGCCTTTTGTGGGTTAATTAACTGGACAAGTGGAACATCCCCTCTGGGGTTGGGTTTACCTACAAAACACCTGGCTGTGTACATGGACCATAATTCCTCCTAACTGCCATGGAGAACTTGCATTTATCCAGAGTAAATATTCCGGTAGATAAAATCTAAGCAGCTCATGTGAGCACTATGAAGTTGAATTCTAATGGGTCTCCCCCATGCCAGAGTTAGACTTTGGTGATGAGGCTGTGGGGGCGGGCTTAACTGAGCAGTATATTCTTTCTCTATACCAATTTGACTTTAATGGATCTATACCTCCAGCTCAATCTCTTGTGTCAGGTTGAAAAACAAAGATTTTCCTTGGGAAATTTATTAGTAATAATAATGAGATAATGCATGAAGACTTGCAGGCTCTGGAGTCAGATGTGAGTTGAAGTCTAGGCTTTGATTAAACTGACCCTCATGTGTAAAATGAAGAAAATGGGGCTGTTGAGGACTAATGAGCTAGTGTATACAAAACTAATTGTCTCGATAGGACCAGCTTCACCCATCTGGCTTACCTGTTCTGAATTGAAGCATCTTGAGTGGGAGCACACAGCAGATTGCAGGGGACAGGTTGATGTGAAGGATGAATAGGGGTAGGGGGCAAGGAAGGGAGTAGGCTGAAAAAATGAGCAGAGAAGACAGCTGCCATTCCACTATTGAATACAGAAAGTCTGGTCTTTTTCTAGATGTTTGTATCATTTCCTGTTTTATTTGTACATTCACATATGCATCTTTTCCTTAAACTTGATGGACTTCTGAGGAAGACTCGACAGCTCTCAGGAAAGTCACATCCAAGTCAAAGATGAGTTGAATAGCTGGTAAGGAAGGTCAATAGTTTTATAGTTTTAGAATGGCTCCAATCTGTGTGTGTGTGTGTGTGTGTGTGTGTGTGTGTGTGTGTGTGTGTGTTTTACTGAGAATTGAACCCAGGGGTGTTCTACCTCTGAGCTATATCCCTAGCCCATTCATTCATTCATTCATTCATTCATTCATCATTTTGTGATACTGGGGATTAAATTCAGGGCATTCTGCTTTTGAGCTATATCCCCAGCCCTATTTAATTATTTAATTGATTGATTGATTAATTAATTAATTAATTTTGAAACAGTCTCATTTAGATGTGGAAGGCCTCACTAAGTTGCTGAGGCTGGCCATGAACTATCTCAGCCTCCCAAGCACTAGGATTACAGATGTTGGACACCACACAGTGCTTATTTTTTATTTTGAAACAGGGTCTCCCTAAGTTGCCGAGGCTGGCCCTCAAGGCTGTGATCCTTCTGTTTCAACCTCCCAAAGTACTGGCATTACAGGTATGCACCACTACGCTCAGTTTCTTTGTTTCTTTCTTTCTTTCTTTCTTTCTTCTTCTTCTTCTTCTTCTTCTTCTTCTTCTTCTTCTTCTTCTTCTTCTTCTTCTTTTTCTTCTTCTTCTTCTTTTAATTATTCATCCCACAAGGCCAAGGAGAAAAAGTTACATTTCTATGCAAATCCAGAGCAACCTCTATTGGCAAAGTCTCATGACAGCTGGACTACGATGCAATGTTTCAAATGTTTTGTTTTGTTTTGTTTTGTTTTGTTTTGTTTTGTTTTGTTTTGTTTTCCAGCCTGAGGCTTGAGTCAGAACCCTTTCCTGAATACCTGTTCTGTGCCCAGGATTCTACTATGAAGTAAAGGCAGGAGCTCAGGGGAAGATAAGATGGAGCACAGTCCTTCAACTTTCCTGAGAGGCTTCTGTACAGCAGGACTGTTCATGAATGCTCTAAAATACCTTTTCCCAACTCAACCTGTCCCCTGCAATCTGCTGTCCACAGAGCAGCCAAAGGGACCTTCCAAAAACATCCTGATGGGGGTTGTTGTCCTGCCAGACACCTTTCAGCATCTCTCTCTGTGATGTAGGAAAGTCTAATATCTTTAATGCAACATATTTGCTGCCTGCCTTTCCGGGTCCATCTTTTCTCTATTACCCAGAGTTCTGGAGATGAGGCAACTTTCCCCCAACATTCCTGTCCTCTTGCTCTCAGACTTCCTAACCTTCATCTCTGAGCCTTTGCATATGCTGTCTTCTCTGCTCATTTTTTCAGCCTACTCCCTTCCTTGCCCCCTACCCCTATTCATCCTTCACATCTCCAGGCTAGGTTAGGTCTTCTGTGTGCTCCCACTCAAGATGCTTCAATTCAGAACAGGTAAGCCAGATGGGTGAAGCTGGTCCTATCTGAGACAATTAGGAGTGTGTGCATGTGTGTGGGGGTGGGCGTGGAGAGGCGTTGAATTAGAAAGTGCTTCTCAGCTCTAGTCAAGTGTTGCTATTTAGAAATACTTTTGCTATCTCTTCTGACTTTTAAAGAGAAGTTTTAAATCCAGATTTTTTTTTTTTGTTAAATGGAAAATGTCTGGATATTTGCAATGCTGTGTGAACCCAGATGTGGCCAGTGGGCCATCAGATGAGGCTCCTGCTTAGTGGACCTCGTTACTGGGCTGTAAGTGCTGTGCAGACAAGGGCTGGAGCCTATCTTGTTTCTTGTTCTATGAAAATATAATGCCTCACACATAGTAGGTTGCCAGGGTCCAGCCTTAGCAGGAGTTGGGGGTCCATCGACAGGTGGGGAATGAGACGAGGTTGCGAGAATACGCACACCAAATGTAGTGATGAAGTGTATCTATTTTATTGTTCACAAGCAGCTGTTTTTATACTTTTCATTCGGCAGTGAAACACATAGAACACGAAAGTTTATGGACAGCTCATCAGACAGTTTGACGATAGCAAACTTGTTTTTTTTTTTTAAGGTTATACATTAGTATATAATGATTTTATTTTGACTCTGGTACAAAGCAGTGTTAAAGATTAATGAGGAATAGGCCTATATCCATTGGTGTAAGCTAGGGAGTTTTTTTTTGTAAACCATCTGCTGTTTTTGTCAACTATAGTCTGTCTATCTTTATTAATGTGTCCTGTGAAGCTGCAGGGGGACACTGTAGGAGTTGGTAAAGACTGCCTATGCTTTGATCCTATAAGGGGGTACCAGATACCTATATTCTTATATCCTTCTTTACCCGTAGATATGGTTGTAGACCTAAATAGTTTTGGCTTAGCTATTTTGTTTTCTATATCTGTGTGCTGAGGGAGAACATAAAGTTGATTAGTAACTATATCTGAATTACCTTGCAGAGCCTGTTTTCTGACTAATGTTTGTAAGTGATCAGAGGATTCTTATGTTGTATGTCTGAAGGCACAATTTTTTAAGCTAATGTCAAGAGGTTGTTATCTGACTGGCCACCACCTGTTTTTTAAGAAACTTTCTTTAATAATAAGTGTAAAAACAAGACCCGAAGTACCCAATGTTCCCAGATACCCAGTGAGGTAGAATGGTCCTGGGTTCAATCTCCAATACAAAAATAATTAAATTCTTTTAAAAATGCAGATGCCCAGTCTTCATGCACTACCTCAGACCTTCCTCCATCTGAAGTGGGACCTAAATATTTGCTTTCTGAGGAAGTGCCCACTACATTTGAAAAGAGTAAAGGGAGATGGACTTTTCCCTTTTTTGCAACTTGCAAGCCCAGGGCTTGACTTTGTTAATGAAGAGAGCACTTTCCTTTCTAGGGCAGAGCTAGGTTATTTCCACGTGGTCCCTAGGAAGCGTGATCTCATAAAGACACATGTGGTTAAATGGTCCTAACAACCTGGCGCTTTGCCCAAGTCTTCCACTTCAGCTTTTTTGCTCATAATTGTTCCCACCTAGACTTTAGTGGGATTATTTCATGGATGGAGACATGGACAGAGACCCTGGAGACCCTTGAGGATGGCTATTTCATGGTCATCCTGTTGCCTTTTTTCCACATAACCACCTGCAGGAACAGACTGTTCAAGTGCATAAGAAGGGACTTGTGACACTCAGCGGGGAGGCAGGTCTTTTCTAAACAAGCAGCTCTTTTGTTTTGCAGCTTTGTGGTGTGTTTACAGTGTGGGAGGCTGACCAGCTCAGTTGACTCAGAAACAGAAAGGAGAATCAGAGGGCTGGGAGCGGGGGAGTTGGCTCAGCTCAGCAGCTGACTCATGCGGGGTCTGTGGCGAGGGCACCAGCCTCCCCCTCCACCCCTAAACCCCGAAATGAAAGGAAGCAACCTTGCCTGGCTCTATACGCCAAGGATGATGAAATCATGCATTCTGATGATTCCAAATCAATTTGCAAATTCCAAATGTGATGTGCCTGCTATTTGGGAGTAAAGGAGAGGAAGGGGTCTATAGACTGTCGTTGAACCATGTGTGATATTGTGGGGGGAAATATCCCAGACTTAGACTAGGTTTGTGGTCATGGCTTGGACACTAGCCTAACTGTGTGACTCTGAGACTCTTTAACATGGGGTTAACAAATCACCTGACCCTGGACAAACCACTTGACTTCACCCATCCTCATTTCCTTAATGTCAAATGGGAGGTGGATAGGATGACCTCGAAGGTCCTCTCGATGGCTCCGGCCTTGTCTATGAGTTCATTTAGAAAGAAACCATCTGTGCTCAGGAATGTGATTCGTTTCTTTGACCTCTTTCAGGACCTGGCCAAGGAAGTTTGGTCTTTGAGTAAACTCCGTAGAGCAGAATAAACTCTAACACCTCTTATGAGCCTTCATATATAATTTAAAATGAAAACAACACAGAGCTAGAAAGCAAGTGTTAAGAAATACAATAAAATTCCCTTTTTTTTTCCTGCAACAATTGCTTTGCAATTGTTTCTTGGGAATAGAACCAAATTCTTTAAAATTTGTTTGGGTGCCCCTGATTTGTAGGAGTCCAGAATGTGTACTTATTCTGCCTCCTGCTTAACTCAGCCACAAAAAGACTGTCTTGCTATTTCCATAAGGATCCAGCACAGGAATTGGGGTGTGAGGTGTGGAGCAGAGAGGAACCCGGGAGGCAAGCCACTGATGATGAACTGAACACCAGACTCCCTTCCCGCCGAGGCTCAGGGCCAAGGTCTTGTTGATTCAGGCAGCTGGGAAGGAAGTATAGTTGGCCTCATAGGCTGTCTTGCTCCTCCCCCAGGCCCAAGCTGGCTGATCAAAATGATTTTCTACAATGTTATGAAAAAACTCTGGGGCCAGTAAGGCTTTTGTTTTCATGAGAAGTCCTTTGGCCACATCCTTCAGAATGTGGACTGTGGGTGGCACAAGGCACTAGAACACAGCTCCACTGCCTTCCGGGCTGGAGGACTTGACCTGACTGAAAGCAGACAGAAGCTTAGGCACTGGCTGAGATCTAGCCTCGTGGACATGGCCAAGAACTCATCACTTTGCCACATTCCTAGTTGACAAGGCAGTGAAGTGTTCATGGAAGATGTAACGGTGGCTAGAGTGGGCAGTGTGTTTGGGACTGGACAGTGCATGAGTTCTCAAGATTTGGGAGGGAGCTCTGATTTATGGGATGCGGGGGTTAGGAGGAAGGGAGAGGGAGGAGCCTGGGTCTGTCTTTGAACAGATGAGTTGATACTGAGCTCTTTCACTAAAATGGGGAACATGAGTGGAAGAACTGGTTTTTAGGGAGAAGGATGGAAGTAATGAGTTAATTTTGACTATCTGATTTTGAGGTGTCTGTGGGACATTGAAACGTAGATGTTCATTGGATAGTAGTCTACATGTGTCTGTGTAAGGAATAAAGATAATCTTTTTTATCTCAGTAGCATATTACATATTAGTGTACTCCTTTCCATTTTGTAACTGTAAGTGCAGCTTAGGTAGCCTGGGTATCTATTTTGTAACTTGTGTACATTTGTTTGTATGCTCCACTCCCAGACTCTTCCTGAATGTCAGCCACCTTAGTGCATATGACCTCTGGTTAACCAGACTTCCAGAGTCCAAAACTTTGTTTCAACCCCCTCTCCTCCTGCCCCCCTACCTGTCCTAGAAGTAAGCCAATCACTGCAGATTTGTACTTTAAACTTCATTTCTTTGTCAAAACTTTATTTCAGAATTTCCGTCTGTCTTAGAGAATATCCATCACTCAGAGTTGTGAACCCAAGTTCTCACCATTCAGACAAGGGGCAGGAGTTAGAAAGAAAGCCTAGGCCACATGTGGTAGACATGCTTGCAATCCCAGTATTTGGGAAGCTGAGAAAGGAGGTTTGCAGGTTCAAAGCCAGTCTCTGCAACTTAGCGAGGCTCTCAGCAACTTAGTGAGACCCTGTTTCCAAATAAGAAATAAAATCAGGGGTATAGCTTGGAGGTAGAATTCCTCTGAGTTCAATCCCTAGTACCAAGACAACAAACAAACAAACAATAAATAAATAAACAAATAAAAGCCAAGTGGACTGCTGGCTTGGCGTGCTTGCTTACCAGACTTTTTGTTGGTTGCATGCCCTTCTGCAAAAGTAAATTGCCTTGCCAAGTTACTTTCAATTTCATGAGTTTTTATTTACAACTTCTCCAGAATCCATTTCTAATATGTGGAACTCAGGACAGATCTTAGAGCTGGGGGAAACCATGAGGATAATTGAGAGTGTCCAGGGAAGGGATCCAGAGGACCAGAACAGAGATCCCAGGACTACACTCCAACCGCACCCATACTGAAGCCCCAGAGAGACCGAGAGAGAGACCATCTAGAGGACTTAAGGAGCAGTGCTCAACTGTGCTGAGTGGGCTAAAGGAGTTAGAAAAGAAAAAGGAAATGTCCATTGAGTATAGCAAAAGGGGATTGCTTGTGTCCTTGCTAAGAGTGGTTGTAGAGGTGTAGTAGGGACTGAAACCAAAGTGCAGTGGGTTGAGGACATAGTGGGAGGAAAGGGAGAGAGAGAGAATAAATGCATGCTTGTTTCGAAAAGTTTCACTATGAAGGGGAGGCACATAGGAGTGGCTGGAGGGAGGCTTGTAGAGTCAAAGGAAGTTTGTTTGGTTTTGTTTCATTGTAGTTTGTATTTAAGATGTGAGATAGGTATAATGGTGTAAAAGAAAAGAAAGAAAAACAACCATCACATATGGGCAAGATGAATCAATCTTAAAAGCATTGTACTGAATGAAAGAAGGCAGAAACAAAAGGTTTCATACTGCTTAATTTCATTTATTTAGAATTCTAGAAAATATAACAGTACAGAGACAGAAAGCAGATCAGTGCCTGCCAGGCCCTGGAGTGGAGGTGGCATGAGACTGCCTGCAAAGGGGCCTCAGGGAGCTCTTGGTCATGTTGGAAATGTTCAACATGTGCAGTCCTCACTTTGCATGTTTTCTGTCTTTGTAGTTTCATTTATCAGTGCATTAAAAAAGAAAAAAACAAGTCTACCAACAAACATAGTCCGCAGTTTCACAGTCTCTTAACTGAGTAATGGTGTGAAGTACAAACTCTGCTGCTAGCTCTTGGGTCTGTAAGTCACTACATAAATAACAGCTGTGCACCAGGATTGGTGACTGATGGCGTCCAGTCTGTTGGTTGTTGATTGCTGTACACCTGTTATCCTGCTCCCTCCAAGACAGCAAACCATTTCGTTGTATTGTTTGCTCTCAATAATAAAGCCCTGAAATGGATTATCAGAGAGAGAACTGGCCAGGACAGATGAAAGTGCAGCAAGGAGATGACAAGTGGTGACACTGGATGTGAGATCCAAGCTGGATGCAAATGACACTATAGGAAAGAAAGGCTGAATTTTCAGAGAGACTAGATCTGCAGTCAGAGGGGCTTTGTGAAGGTGAGGAAAGCAGTTTTGATGGAAAGGATGAAGCTGTCCTGGAAGAACTAAAATTGGTGCTTAAAAAACCATTTTCTATTTAAAGCCATTCTCAATGAGATGTTCACAGCATTAACCAAAAGATACAATGTTGGAAATGGATCCAAACTGAGGGAGGATTTGCCAGGGCATAGAAAGAGAAGCTGAGTGATAGAGGCAGGGGCTGTCCAAACTACTCTCCATAAGCTCTTACAAGTAAATAAAATACTTTAATCCTCAATGTTGCCAATCATGGGATGCTACATGCAAATTTATTTTACTATTTTTATTTCTCCATTCATTTATAACTCATAGCAAGATAATTTTAAATATTTTGACAAAAATTTTTATAGGTCACAGAACAATTAAAACTTTCCTCATTACTTAGGATCATGGTCTCAGCTTGTGTGGTCATTTTTATAGTCCAAATGACTGTGTGAAGCAAGCATTACCTAAGTCAATATGCAATTTTCAACAGCCATTGAGTACCTACTATGGGTCAGGTACTTGTTAAGTGTTTTTATCTCATTCATTCTCACAACAACCTTGTCTCAGTTAGCTTTCCATCACTTAACAAGTGTCCAAGACACTCAACCTATAAAGAGAAAGACTTTATTTTGGCTCAGTGTTCTGGAGAACCCAGCCTATGATCAGTTAGTCCCATTGCTTTTAACCCTGTGGCAGGAACACATCGTGGAGCAAAACCTCATGGCTGGGAAGTAAAAGAGAAAAAGAAAGGGACCCGGCTCCCACAATACCCTTCAAGTCCTTGCCCCCATGACCTAAAGACCTCCCATTAGGTCCCGCCTCTTAAAGTCTCCACCACCTTCCTAACTGGGACCAAGACTCTATCTAATGCATGGGTCTAGACCCTCAAGAGCTAAACCATGGCAAACCCCATTCATTATCCTCATTGTACAGACAGGATTCAGATTAATTTAAATCCACATTCAACTTCAAGCTTGTTCTTCTACATGCATCATCTCTTCATTATTACTGATAAATTACTATTAAATAATATTACCTAAAAATTGTCTAGTGAAGTTCCTGGTGTATAGATAGCACTCATCAACCACAAGTTCCCTCTCTAAGGACCCTGACATCAGGGCTGGAAGAAACTTCTTGGAGTCCCTTGGTGGCAATGAGAGGCAGAAGAAACCTCAGTAGCCTGAGCTTTGTAGGTCATGAGTGGGACTCCAGGCAGGAGCAAGTGGGGTGTGTATCACTGATGACGAGGGGCAAGGACTGTGCTGGTGAGAAGTGATCCTATCATGAAACTCTATGTGGTAGGCTTGAATCTGGCTTTAGGAGTCCAATACCTTGGGGAAGCAAGAGAAGCATACCCACTGAGCTGTTGGGATGCAAAAGATGTCTGCTTAAGCCAGGTTCGTTTTCTGTTGGGAATACCTATTGAAGCAAGTTAATATTATCCTTGATAATCATGAGACGAGATGTTATGAATCTCACAGTGTAGCAATTAACAACTTGATGGTTAAGAGCATGCATGGACTTTGGAGTCCAGCAGATTTGAGGTTGAATCCTGGTGTGGCCACTTATTAACTATGTGACCTTGTGTACACTGTTTAACCTAATTATCTCATTCATAAAAAGGCAATTATCTCATTCATAAAAAGGCTTTCTACCTTAGTCTATTGGAAGTAATAAGTTAATGTATCTAAAGTCATTGGCACAATACATAACATATAAGAAGTTCTCAAAAACTGGTATAATTATTACTGCTAAAGCACACATGCATTTGAGAGGAAAATGCTCTTATTTTCTGTTTCCTCTCTGTATAATTGCTTTTCTTTGGAGATTGACTATTAGAATATAATGGAATGACAATGAAATTTCACAGTAAATCCAAAGATGCAGAATTCTTTTCATATCTTCTATAAGATGCAACTTGTGCTAACTTGTTTATAATGCACTTCCTCCTTTCTTTGTGTTCCCTTTTCGACTTTATTTTCTTTATTATGAAACTTCACAGGCTAAAGGTGTTGTGCAATGTGCAAATGTAATAATCTGGGATCTGTGTTAAGCTTCAAGGGATATAGTGTCCTTGGAGAAAGTACTAAGTTCTAGTATCTTATTTTTTATTTTAATTTACTTACTTACTTGGTATTGGGGATTGAACCCAGGGACATTCTACCTCTGAGCTATACACCCAGCCCTGTTTTATTTTTCATTTTGAAACAATGTCTCACTAAGTTTCTGAGGTTAGCCTCCAACTTACAATCCTCCTGTCTCTGCCTCCCAAACACTGGGATTACAGGCATGCACTACCTTGCCCAGCTCATTATTTTAAATAATGGAACTGAAAGTATATGCCTTTAGTGTATCAACACTAGTACCTACCACACAACTTGAAGGGGTACTCATAACACAATTTGAGAAAAAGTTTAGTTAGAAGCTGGAGTAAATGTCTAATAGAAAATGTAAGGAAGTTCTCCAAAACACACGTTATGAAGTTGTGATTTATTCAAATAGAGGTCAATAGTGCTAGGGCATTTTGTTATAGTAGTGGAGAGCTGAGTAGCATAGTAAGAAGGACATGACATAGATGTGACTTCTCTAGAGTAAGACAGTAGTGTGAAGTCTATAAACTGGGCTCAGGGTCTATAAGGGCTGCAGAATTCTACAGCAGCAAAGACATCACTCCCATTCCAGTACTTTAGTTGAATAGTGGTTGTTTACTCTTACTCTTTGCCTGGGTTTTTTTTTTTTTTTTTTTTGGTGTTGCTTTTTGTTTTTGTGGAAAGGAAAGCACATATGTACCTGTAGTTCAGCCATCTTGCAAGAGGATCCCCAAGAGTGGATATTTCTTGCCAAGAATGTGTCCTGCTTCCCTGGTGTGGAAGGTATGGCTAACTAGAGTACTTTGGAAGGAAGAGTTATAGAAAGGAAATTAATAGGATTGAATAACAAGCCTACTGCATATTCAAATGTGATGGAACCATAACACATGCCCAGGTTCTCAGTACCTATGAGTCCATAAAGAAGTTTAACTTTTCATCAGAATGCAATAAAACACCTAGAAGATCTGTGCTTCCGAAAGAAAGGATCTCCAATTGTTACTGAGAAGTCACTGCCACATGACACCATTCCTGATACTGAAAAACAACCTGTAAGTTCATTACATATGTATCTATATATATATGCATGAAATTAATATATATGCATATACATGTGTATACATATATATGTGTGTGTATGTATACAATTTCTATTCCTGAAATCTTCTGTTTTCTTCCCAATAACCTCAGATCACCTCCCTTCCTTTGTTCTCTTCATTTATGCTTCTTGCTCCCCATTACATAATTCCACAAATATAATATTCTGTTTTACCAGCGACTTTATACTTTCATTGTATGTCAGTTAATGATTCTAATTTCCTTTGGTGGTCTCATTACCTCTCAAATTAAGTTTCCCATTGCATTAATATGCAAACTTAAAACTATTTGGAAATCAAGTATGTTTTATTTTTTTCCACAAGGGCAAGATGCCTGTTGAAGTAATAGTGTGTGATTAGATTTCTTTGATGAATACCTTTTATTGAATGATTAGACTAGATTTTACTTTCTGCCTAAGGTCAAGGTAAAAGGATCTCTCATGCCTAATATGAAAATCATACCCTAACCCAAATGTGTTTCTCTCTCTGGTATCTATGTGTAGAAATCATCCACCTCCCTTGCTCCCCAGCTCCCTTCTGACCTTCTCAGCTTTATGTGGTGGTTACTTTCCCAAAGAGAAATGCAGACACATGTAGCAGCATAGTTATATAGTTTTTGTTTATTGACCATACCATTTGACTTCTAGGAAGAGTCTATGAACAGTATTTCAGATCAATCTCTAAAATGTCTCATCACTGGGTCAATGGCTTTATATTCTAAAAGAAATAGGAAGGAAAGTTGACTCCATCTCACTGAGCTGCTTACCAGTATGGAATCTGGACAAGCTGCTTAGTTCCTCTGAGCCTAGTTCTTCATCTGTCAAATGGAAGTAAGAATATAACCTACATGGTATAAAAATTAAATATGGCAACGTATATAAAGTAATTAGCACAGTGACTGAGAGGTCAGTACAATATAGTGAGTAAGAACATGAACTGGAGTTCTTCTTTGATCTCTTGCTATACAATTTAGGGTATGTCAAATAACTTTCTGCCTTAGCTTGCCAGTCTGTAAAATATGGCAATAAGTAAATCTACCTTCTAAGGTTGTTGAGAGAATTAAATGAATGAGTGAAAACTGCTCAGCGCAGAGTCTGGCACACAATGAGCACTATAAAAGTATCTGCCATTATTATCAGAAAATAATAGCATTATGCCAGCTATTGAAATAAATTGTGGCTTTAAAAACACTGTTCTCAAAGGCTGACAAAAATCAAAGTAAAGCAGTAAAGATTTAACCTTTGGTCATACGTAAGACAAGATGTTTTGTTTACTTTTTATTTCTTTTTTTTTTACACTTTTATTGGTGCATTATGATTGTACAACATAGGTTCAAAGTAATATCTTCATACGTGAACATAGCACCTCATGAATTTCCCTCCACATCCCACCCTGCTCGCCCTCTCCTTCCCCAAGCATGTTAGTGAGATTGGAAGTGATGCCCTCATCTATAGACATAACAGTATTTGAACTGCTTCCTTCCTCAATCCTCTTTTTTCCTCTTCCCCAACCCGCTTCCACTGTTCTACTGAACTCTTTCTTCTCTTCATTTATCTGAAGTCCCTTTACTTCCTATTTTCTCTCAAGTTTTTGTTTATGAGAGAAAACATATGGCCTTTGACTTTCTGAGACTGGCTGATCTCACTTAACATAATATTCTTACATTCCATCCATTTGCTTGCAAATGATATAATTTTGCTCTTTATGGCTGAGTAAAAGTCCAATCTGTGTATATACTACATTCTCTTCATCCATTCATCTGTCGATGTTACCCAAATTGATTTTTTTCAAGTTTTTTTTGTTGTTGTTGTTGTTATTTGATAAAAGGAAATAGAAAATTCAAAGATGTTGACTTAGGGGGACCATCTGAGGAAGGGGGGAGCCCCAGTGACCTGTGATCTGGTTTTCTTCACATTCCTGGGGAAAGTCCAGGGTTCCAGAAGACCTGCATGAAGGAGAAACCTGATCTCATTACATGAAAAGACAGGGCCAAAGGGGTGATCAGGAGGGATATTAGCCTCTTTTTTTTTTTTTTTTTCGGTACTGGAGATTGAACTCGGGTATTCTACCTCCGAGCTACACCCCCAGCCCTATTTTTTATTCTTTTTATTTTGAAACTGAGTCTCACTAAGTTGCACAGTGCCTCACTAGATAGCTGAGGCTGGCCGCGAACCCGGATCCTCTGGTCTCAGCCTCCCGAATGCTGGGATTACAAGCGTGCGACACCACGCCCGGCGGATATTAGCCTCTTCAGAGAAAGAATTCAATATAGCTGGAGTCACAAGAGACAATCTCCAATATAGTCATTAGAAAAATCAGTATTTTGTTTATTTTTAACAGTGGGATCAATTCAAAAGCGCAAAGGGAGATTATATGTGAAGCCAGTGTAATACTTGAAGGAGAAGCTGTTAATACAATTTAAAGACAAAATGACTATTCTCTGCTCCTTTAAGACCTTTGCTAAAGTTCTTCAGTGATAATTATTTTGTTTTTCTATGTTTTAAATTTTTGGTAGAATTTATAAGCCATTATTAAGTACAAGATGCATCAATCTCATAATAAAAACAATCAATGAAAAGCTACTTTCCTGAACTTAGGTGGATCTTGCATAGCTTTTAAAAACATGCCAGAAAAACCCATCACAGAGAGGGATCTGGTGTAGACATTGAATTAAATCTTCTGGGTTAGTGTTCTTGAAAACTTCTCTTAATTTTAGATTCTATATCCCCTGCTTATCCCAGAAGGTTATTGTAGACACCAAATAAGATGAAGAATGTGAAAAAAAAACACTGTTTGCTTTCTTTCTTCATTCTCCTCCACCCCCCCCCCTTTTTTTTGTACTAGGGATTGAACCCAGGGACATTCTACCTTCAAGATAAACTCTCAGCCCTATTTTTTAAAAATTTGAAACAAGGTCTCACTGAGTTGCTCAGCCTGTCCTCCAACCTGTGATCCTCCTGTCTCAGCCTCCCAAATACTGGGATTACAGGAGTATGTCACCATACAGGAGTATGCCCCACTGAGAAAACACTTTTCAAATACAAAAATGGTATTAATGAAAATATATTACAAAAGTAAATTTGTATAGCCGAGATTGGGAGAAGTAGCATGAGGAGAAGGAGAGAGACAAAGACGTAAATAGGGAGAAGAGGAGAGTGAAATATGAGAGAAAAAATAAGTTTTAAGACATTAACTTCAGGAACAAAAAGAAGACAGTTAGATAGTTCAAAGATACATGATAAATGGATGAAAGTAGAAGGAAGCTAAAAATAAATTGTGTCTATCCATAAGACTGAATATTAAGTATTAAAGCTATGCTTATGAAATGCTTGCATGAAAAAAATGTTTGAATGGCATGAAAAATATAGCGCTAACTGAAAAGCAGGTACAACATTGAATGTATGAAGATAGTGCAGCCATTTATATAAAAATTATAAAAAGACTGAAAGGAAATGTGGCAAAATTGCTAGGCAGCATGGTATACTCCTGTAATCTCAGTACTTGGGAGGCTGAGACAGGAAGATCTCAAGATCTTGGCAACTTAGTGAGATCCTCTTTCAAAATGAAAAATAAAGTAGGGCTGGGGGTGTAGCTTAGAAGTAGAATGCCCCTGGGCTCACTCCCTAGTACCATACCTCACAGAAAGAGAGAAGAGAGAGGGAGAGGGAGAGGGAGAGGGAGAGGGAGAGGGAGAGGGAGAGAGAGATTGAGAGAGAGAGAGAGAGAGAGAAAATGAAAGAGATGAAAAGAAATATAACAAAATTGATAGCTTCTGAGCAGTGAGCAGCTAGCAGTTAAATGAGGTTTTTTAAATCTTTTTCTTCTTTCTGAAAATTAAGCTTTTCCTTAGAGAAAATAAACCAATTTTCTAGTTAAAAACTAAACTATATTAACTATCCAAGTTGTGAGAAAATCCAGATCAAAGAGATATATCAACTGTAGTATCAGGAAATAGCCTGAAGCTTCTTCGGGCCTACGTGTGGGATTGATACCGAAACAATCAGACAGCAGTAGCTTGTTACTCCACTTGACAGCATTGTATAAACAACAACAGCAGCAGCTTTCAATTGTACCTCGCTTGCATAATATCAGAAATCATTGTATTTTTAAATAAAATGTATGGGAGGCCTGCACCGGGCCCCAACAGGCCAGACCTAACCCAAATGGAATCACTTGTGCTACATACCATACACACAACCAAACTGAACTTAGAATGGGCCAATTTTCCCTAAACAGGAGATTTATTGCAAACAAAGGGGCCCTGTCCACCTGAGCCTACATAAAGACGTCCCTCTGCTTCAACCCTAAAGGGAAGTAACTTTGAAATGACCAATCCACTGTTTGCTCCTTGTCAATTCTGCCTATTGAGCCACCCCTCTGCTCAGGCTTTCTTGCATTTTTTCATGTTTTAGAGTTATTTTGCCAGGATATCAAATGGTCATTCCTTTCAGCCTTCTGTACTTGCTACCTCACCAGAGAAATCCCTGCCCATGGGGTCACCGGGCCTCCTACAGCAAGTGAAGCAGCAGCCTACCGAGAGCCCCATATGGTGAAGGATGGAGAGTCACCTCCGCTGGCCAGTGTCCTGCTGGTCTCTCAGGCCCTGGGACCCAACGCCAGAGCCGCCTCTGAGCACTTGCCCACGGGCCCTCGTAGAATCCCAGAGGGTTGTGTCATGAGGATTTGCATGGCAGCCCATTAAAGTGTCTCCTCAAATCAATTTGTTATTATTTGCCATTGATAATAAAGTATAGTTACATAAATGGTACCAATAAATTCTGAGGGAAAAGAGTAAATAGAAAAAATAACTTGATGATTTGAAATCATCACTTTTCGATATAATGTAAGCTCAAGAGTCTTAAATCATTGCCCCTCCTGTTCTCCATGTCACAATCAGCTTACATTAGTCATTATTTCTATGACTATTGCCAATCTTGTTACATCACCCTGTTGGATGAATTATGAAGATCTTTTTTTTTATCCTAATTTGTGAGATTTGGGCTGTTCATTATTTTCCTGTGAGTCACTTTGAAGCCCAGATTGCTGCTCAGGATCTCAAATAACAGTGATTTTGTATGCTATTATTCAGTGTCTTCCACATGGAAAATAGATTTTAATGTGGCTCTAATTGATTTAATATAATAAGTGCACTTTTCATGTGAGCAGTTCCCTGGTGGGCTGCTGCTTTCTCTTTGAACATGAATCACAGGTTTCTAAATCTATAAATAACAAAGAAAAAATTCTTACACATCTAAAGAAGAAAAGATACCTTGTCACATCTTGTTTTATATTCAAGATTCTCTTTCAGCACAGATAAGATATTTATTTTCTTAATTTTTGACCAGTGGTAGGTTTCTCAGTGATATCTTGAGGTCAAAAACAAGGTAATTGAACTAAAATGTTTAACAAAATATCCCAACTGAAATGATAATGTGAATCACTTTTGAGTCTCGCCCAAACTACGTTTTCAAAAGATCACACAGCTCTGGTCAGAGTATTTCACATTTGATTTTTTTTTAATGTTAATGGTTTGCTCATTCCTGAATCTTGCTTATTTAAGCTGAAGAACAGCAGCAATGGGCAGGAAGGACTCTATTCTCTCTCATCCTCTACAAACAGCCTCTGGCAACATTTTTCCCCCTCCTTTCCTGATGCAATCAGATGGTAGGATGGTACATGTTTAGGAAACAGGGAAGCAGGATGGGGTCTTTGGTGGAGCCCAGGTCTTCTAATTTGGATCTATGGCATCATTATGATTTAGCGATGGAGTGTCTCCTGGAAAAGCTCATGTGTTAGCCATGCAGAAATGTTCAGAGGTGAAACAATTGAGTCAGAGCTCAAACCTCATCAGACTGATGCATTAATAATCGGAACGGACTTACTGGGGTCACTGTAGGCAGGTAGGGTGTGGCTGGAAGAGGTAGGTCTCTGGAAGCATGGCTTTGGGACTATATCTCTGTTTCCTGGCACCATGAGATGGGCTGCTTTCCTCTGCCACACCCTGCCACCATGTTTCTGTATTGGCGTTGGCCAACCACAGACTCTGAAATTGTGAACCAAATAAACCTTTCCTCTGCTAAGCCATTCTTGTCAGGTATTTTGGTCACAGCAACAGAAAAGCAAACTAATAAAGGTGTCCTGTAGCACATCAGAAGCTCCAGAAATTGCTACCAAACTTTTCCTATTCTTCTACCATCACTCAACCGTCATGCTAGGTTTGCTGGGCTTTTGAAATCCCTGGAACAATATTCATCGATTCATTGTGACCAACATTTACAAAACAAGTGCCATATGCCATATCCTGTTCTAGGTAAAGGGACCCAAATATATTGTTTCTATTCTCAAGAACTAAGTCTGTTGAACTCTTAAACCCTTGGAGCCCTTAAAAGCCTTAGGCATTAGGTCCCTAGCACCAAGGAAGCCCATTCTAGGTCCCACAGAGCTGAGGAAAACGAGCTTTGTAATCAGATTTCTATCCTCCGATCTAGTTTTCTAGATCCAAAGGAAAGATTCAGAAGAGAGATGGGGGTAGAGCATAACATGCCTCTGCCTCATTTTGTTATCCAGGCGGTAACCAGTCTTGTCTGTGGGTGCAGAGACTTCCGAGGTGGCCAGATCTTCAACTCTAGTTGTTCAATTTGCCCTGTACTCCTCAGTCTTCCTCACATCTCCTCAATGCTGTCATCAACAACTAACAAAAGGAGCAGAGGCTATGGCTTTCATTTATTTGGAATCCATGTACAGTGTTTTATACCCAAGAGGTTCCATATATATGTTTTTGAGAGACAAATAAATGAATGCTACTGATTTGCCATCACCTTGTCCTCAGTAAGGATCAGTGTTAGCATCAGCTACTCAGGAGGGAGCTCCCTCCTTACTCCATAAATGGATCCAGTAAACACCTCATCAAACTCCAGACTTTTCTTTCGTACATTTGGTGTATCCTGCCTATGCCCTATAAATAAACCTGGGGTACTTTAAAAACTTTTGGATCAAACACCAATAAATACTAGGGTAGGCACGTAGGACAAGCTTAGAAGATGCTGTGTTAAAACAAAATACTGCAAGTCTCAGGAGATCCTTCTGGGATCAATCCTTGTGAGCATGATATACCCCAGCTCTCCCAACTGTGCTCTCCTCCCTCTCCTCCCCACATTTCCCTGGAGAGTACAGGCAATCTTGGATTGGTGCCATATTCTGAGTGACTGCAGGGTGGGGAGAGGGGTTAGGGGGTATATTACCTTCCTTATAACATACCCTGTTTGCCATTTAGAACTAAAAGGTACTGAATCCTGGGGCTGGGGGCCAGCCAAGAGGCATCCTGCATACTGGTTATAGGCACCACATCAGAAGTGCAGACTCTGATATAACCTAGTGTGAAGCTCCTGCTCCCAGGAAGGCATGCTCCCAACCAGCACTTTCTAGACAGGAGGCTTTGCAGGGGATCTGAGAGCCAGGAATCTCCCTGGCCCAGGTCACTCTCCATCCTCTGAGCTGGTTAGAGGCATTTTGCAATCTTAACCAGTTCACCTAACAAAGAATGCTTTCTCTTGATTACAACTTACAAATATTAAGAGCTACAAGCATAAGCTTTATGCTTTTGTTTTGTTTTTAGTTTTAGTTTTGGCTTTTTGGTGCTGGGAATTAAACCCAGTGGCATTATACTCCGAGCTATACCTCCAGCCCTATTTTATTTTTTACTTTGAAATACTTTCACTAAGTTGCAGAGAGTCTCACAAGTTGCTAAGGCTGGCCTTGAATCTGTGATCTTCCTGTCTCAGCCTCCCGAGTACTGGGAGTACTGCTCCACCATGCCTGGCTGCTTGTTCCTATTCAAGCAATAATCTGATAAAAATAATTCAAGTAAATACTGGTGGCCTGCAATAGTTTCTTTCATTTAAAGAGTTCTGTGTATCTTTCAAGTTGAAAAGAGATTAAATTAAAAGTTGAAAGGGCTAAAGTTGCAACATTTCAAACTTTGTTTTCAAAATGTGTCATACATTACTATTTGCTATATTAGTACTTAATGTAATTAGTACTTAATAAATTCCTTGTTAGATTGTCTTTCCAGAAGAAATGGAATTGTATTTGTTCCTTCATTTTCGACAGCACCTACCACTGAACTTTGCCTGCAACATCTTCAATAAATAACCTAATCATGTGACAGTTAGCTACTGAGCATCCACCACCAGGCTTTGTGAAGAACGTGAAGATGAGTAGGGCACAGGCTTGTGGTCTTGTGAACAAGTGATATTTATACAGCCAACCACAGTCCTCAGCATAAGGGGAGAGTGATTAGTGTGGCTAGAAGTAGAAATTAAATATAGGAAGCTCAGAAAGGGAGTTTGTGCTTCTAGCTGCAGACTGATGAAACTTCATGGAGGAGGAGGCTACTGAGCTGGGATTTGAAGATGCAAGATCTGAATACGGTGAGATGATGCAGAAGGCTTTGTAGACAGATATGACAACCTGACTAAGAGCAGAAAGCACAGCACACATATGGGGTGTGGCCAGGAACCTGATTTAGTGATAGGAGTGCTAAGTAGGAGATCAAGCCCAAAGGCAGACTGGGATCTAATCCTAAAGAGCTTAACTGTTAGGTGTTGAGGGAGTTGTTCATGGGAGATTCTTGATTAAGTGAACAACACGAATGAATTGTTCTGGTAGCTCCTATTTCCTAAGAGCAAAGAATAAATATTTGGATGAAATGTAATCCAGAATCACATTTTGAAGCATGTGTTGGGCGGGTAGAGGATTATCAGGGATTCTGTGCAAAGGCCAGAATGTGAATCTCTCAGGAGCTGCTGGTATCCATGGCACTTTGAGCTGAACCATAGATTTATCCTTTAGCTCTTCAGATTATTGTGCTGTTTTCTGCTGAGGTCAGTCTAATCAGTTGATGTGCAAAGCACAGCAAGCATCAGGCTCCATGCTAGCTAATGGAAGAGGTAACTATTTCTCAAAGGTGAGTAAAGCTCTGTCCAGTCCTTGTCTTCAAAGAGACTCCAGGGTAATTGGAGGAATAAGACATTCCTCCAAGTGAAAGTTGTTTCCTGATGAGAATTGAGCCTTCTGAGTATGGCTGGGGGCAAGGGGAAGAGACTGGATGTAGAGACGCCATTGAGGACACTAATTCGCCCTCTGTGAGAGGTATGGTAAAGAACTAAGTGTGGGGGCCACGAGTGGAAATGGTGAGAGGGAAGGTGTTGTTTAAAGTATAGAATGAAACAACCAGAGTTTGCTACATCACTGGATAGTAGATGAGCAAGAAAGAGAAGTCCAACGTGACCCTTACCTCTTGGGTGCTGGAGATGATGTTGCCATCAGCCTATGGTAAGAGCGTGCTGGGAGGGGGGTAGGAGATATGATGATCTTGGAATATTTGAGGCATCAGTGTGACCCAATTATAAATAACTTCAATCTGTGATTTGCCCATGAGAAGAGGTTATGTGACTCACCTGAGTAGCCTCAGAGCCCAGCATGATGCTTGATGTTGGGAAATATCTCAGTAGATGCTGTGGTACTGAACTCCTGGATTCATGGATACATTGATCTGGTGCTAGGCAGGAGTGAATCCTATGGCAGGAGGAAGAAGAGCAGAGGAAGAAGATGGCACCTTATGCAGGATCCCAGAAACATTAAAAAGAAAGGACTTCAAGCACAAGGCAACAGGGATAGGGAATATTTTCTAAATTGGAAGCCCAAAGCACTAGCAGTTAAGGGAAAGATGGAATTCAAGTTGCAAACTTCTGTCCTTGAGAAGTAACTATTAAGAGTATGTGGGAAAGCAATCTGTATCTCCTCTGCTTTCACAGCACAACAGTCAACACAGAAGAGTCTCATGATTTCAAGAGGTGTGAAGATTTCTCCTCTCTAGCAAGCAATCAATTCCACAGCAGTGGACAGCATCTGGGTGTTTCCTAATCCAGTTCAGTCCTGACACTCTCTTCACAGGTTGGGGGCTCAGTCCCCAAGACTTCCCCCTCTGTGTTTCCCTTCAGATGCCAATCCAAAGCCCCAGGTCATTTTACTTGTTCTTCTGACCCACCAACTGTAAATCAGGATTCCTGTAACTCCCTCCCTGGTTTTGATTATTTTGATGAAGAGCCTGAGAGAAATCACAGAAACACTTATACTTACTGATTTATTACAAAGGACATTACAGGAGAGACCCATGGTACAAGGCAGGTGAGGTGGGGATGTCTCCCCTTCCCTCTTGGGGCACACTACCCTCTGGGAATCTCCTTCAACTATCTTGGAATGCAGTTCTTTCTGGGCTTTAGAAAGGCTCCATTATATAGACATGATTGATCAAGTCATTCGTCAATGGTGATCAACTTAGCCTTCAGCTCTTCTTCTCTCCTCGGAGGTTGGGGATGTGGGGCTGACAGTCTCAACCCTCTAATCTTACCTTGGTGTTTCCAGTGACCAGTCCCCCATCCTAAGCTACATAGGGGCTGTCAGCCCTCAGCCAACTCATTAGCATAGTAAAAAGATACTCCTGAGTTTACGAGGATTTTAGGAGCTGTATACCAGGAAAACAGAGGAATGCCAAATATATGTATTTCTCCACAAGCCACAGTGCAGAGAAGATATTGGCATAACATATAACTGATGCTGAACACGATGGAGACTATCTGAAGAACTACTACACATAAATAAGACAATAAAGGCAATACGGAGGAGAAACAAGAAGCAGATTTAGAAAAGTATTTCATAGAAAAAGGATATCCAAATGTCCAAAATGTGTGAAAGGTTATCAATTAGTAATCATGGAAAAACAAATTCAAAATATACATTTATCTTTATGGCTAAAATTAATATGGCTGACTTTGCCAAGTTTTGGTAAGATTTAGAGCAGTGGAAACTGGGAGGAAAATGGGGGCAGATTCTTTGGAGAACAGCGTGACGTTGTTAACTAAAATGAAAGACAATTTGCTAAGACTGAGATAGGAGGATTGCAGATCTAAGGCCAACCTCAGCAACTTAGAAAGACTCTGTTAAAAAAAAAAAATTAAAAGGGCTGGGGGTGCAGCTTGGAGGTAGAATGTCCCTGGGCTCAGACTTCAGTACCAAAAAAATAAAAATAATGTCATCTACTACTAAGTAATTCCTCTCATAGGTGGCTTCAGAAAGAAATGTATGGACATACATCAAAAGACATATATGAAAATGTTTATAGCAGCATTATCGCATTATTCATGCAAAAGACATTGTGATATATTATGTGGAACACTATTAGAGCAATAAAAATGAATAAGCTGTAGCTAAATGTAGCGTTCCACGCAACCAATGTTGCGTCCCACGCCACACAGGGTAGGGCAAAGCAGACCAGCCGCTTCGCCCGTTGGGGGCCGAGCGAGAGGGAGAGTGTCGCGGCTGGGCCCACCACCCTGGGGAGTCAGGGAAGCTCCCCAAAAAACCAGCACCGGCCGGGAGCGGTCAGTCAGCGGGTCCAGTCAGCGGGTCCAGTCAGCAGTCAGGCAGCACCGCAGGAACTCAACTTTATTGGAACACACAATAGAATATATGGGCAGGTCAGGTAGGGAGGTGAAGCTGGGGAGGGGGAGCCAATGAGAGCAGATCTCGTCACCTATAGCTTTGGAGGAGCTCCCCTTTCCTTGACCCACCCACCGGCTTCCCTAGGTCTGAGGGGTCATATTTCACCAAGAAAGGTCAGAGCCTGTAAGTGCCAAATGCCACATAACATGAGCAATCCCTACAGCTAAATGCAGGGAAACAGATATATATCACAAATAAATGTTCAGTGAAAGAAGCCAGATTCCAAGATTCCAAAATATATATATTGTGTGGTTCCTTTTTTTTTTTTTTTTTTTTTTTTTTTTTTTTTTTTTTTTTTTTTTTGCGGTACTAGGAATGGAACCCAGGGGCATTCTACATCTGAGCTACACCCACAGACCTATTTTATTCTTTATTTGGAAACAGGATCTCACTAAGTTGTGGAGTGCCTCACTAAGTAGCTGAGACTGGCTGCGAACCTGTGATCCTCCTGTCTCAGCCTCCCAAGTACTAGGATAGCAAGCATGGGCCACCACGCCTGCCTGTGTGGTTCCATTTATATAAAGCTAACAAACAGACAAAACTAAGACTTTAGATGTGCAGTAGTAGTAAAAGAATAAGGAAAAGCATGTAAAGAATTGATGGAAAAGTCAGGGTAGAGGCTACCATTAGGAAAAGCCACTGCTCATTGCTGGGAGGCTAACACTATTTAATTTCTTGTCCTGGGGAGAGATTACATGGATAACATTCCATCGAGATGTATATGCATATGGTGTGCATATTTGTTTACATAGTATATTTAGAGTAAAAAAGAATTTTTAAGAAAGGGTAAAGTAAAGCAATTACAGTTATTTTAGTATGGGGTTTAGGTGAAAAACAGCAGAGGTAAGTCTTGGTTTTGTGGGTTACTCACTGTTAAAACTTCAAGAGAGAAGTTTCAGTAAAACAGTGAGGACAGAAGGCTAATTTTAAGAAGTTAGCCAAGAAATAGGTTTTAAAGAAATGGAGGCCAATAATAAAGAGTTGCAAAATGTTTTCAGATAAAAGGGAAGGGAAAGGAGGGGGTATCTTCATTAAGTAGCAAGTCCAAATTTTTATTCAGTTTTATTTTTAAGATTGTGAACAACTTCAGCAGAAGACAATCTGGGGAGACTGAAGAATACAGACCATAGAGAAGATAAGTGATGGGGAAGGCCTGGAGTTTTAAGCAATAGGTGGCAGGATTGACTGTCACATTCTCAGTGGCGGGCATTAAGGTAGAGCTCTGGAGAAATGGAAAGGAGGAGACCAAAGAGGGCAGCTGAAGGCCAGAGTGCCCCCTTCTCCTCAGTGGCAGAGAAGGAAAGTGGTGCCAAAGTAACTTCTGAGACCTCAGCAAAGTAGAACAGAGGGTCCATGGGTAGCCATTCTTGTCCATCTAAAATTGGAAGCTGAGTGTGGGCTGATCCAATCAGCAGCACTTTGGTGAGTCTCTGGCAAGTATGCAGCTTGAGAGTCACTGCAGGGAATGGGACACTGCCATTTTTCATGGTTTCCACACTGTGGTAAGGGCAGGTATCATAGATGACACATGTGCAAGGAAAGTTCAGAAAGCTGTATAGGTCAGAACAAAATGATAATTTATTGATTTTCTCAATAAAGTAACAGACAACATGATTTTCTGAGAGTGGAAGGATTGAGAGTCTTAAAGAAAGTGGAGAAAATGTGGAAGAGTCATCAAGAGACATGGAAGAAAGGGCGAACCAACCTCAAGTACAATAATTAACCCAGGTGAGGTTTGGGGTCATGAATCTGCTGTTGTACCAATCTTTATGCCTGTAGTATTTTCTCCATTATCCCTCACCTTCTTGGAGAAGGAAAAAGAACACCACAGCACTAATCCTATACTGTGTTTTGGTGGATGAATATAGCAAAGGGTGGGGGTATGGGTGGTGGCAAGGACTTTGAAAATAATGGGAGAAAGGGCTTAAGATCTCACCATGGCATCCAGGATTGAAAAGAAAAGCTGAGAAAGAGGAACCTCTGGATAAAATGGACCTCCATAGCCAAAGAACAAGGGCAAATGAAGTGGGGTCAAGAGAGCATTGGAAAGATTGTCGTCACATGGGAGGATATTAGGATAAAGGCTCTGACTGGTGACCGTTTCTGGATTGTGAGTAGATGGATAAAAGGGAAGGGAAGTCATCAAAATAAAGATGTCTGGGAATTGGAGGAATAGGTTACTGGATGAGTCTCTTAAATGAACATTGAAACCTTCATAGGATGCTAATGAGGTTTCAGATTTTATTCAAAGTTGAACATTTTGGATGCCTGGTCCACAGTGTTGAAAAGGATTCTGAGGTCATTTTCAGGGTCAGATAAAATAATGCAAGAGTTGGGATGCTGGAGAAAACTGAGCAAAGCATGACCCAGGAATCTGAAGAATGAGGGGTTGTGACGAGTTCAAGATGAATTGCATACATGCGGTAGATATTTGTCACCAGGTTGGTTGAGTTTTCTTTCTACCTAGGTTTTATATATTGCTTCCCTTTATTCTCTTCAACTAGTTACCATCATGAATCCAAATTCCAATTATGTTAATCAGCTTTCTATCATTGTAACACGAAATACCTGAGATAAACGATTTAAAAGGAGGAAGCATTTATTTTGGCTCATGGTTTCAGAGTTTTCAGTTCATGGTCACTTGGCCCTGTTGCCTTTGGACCTGTGGTGAGATGGTATATCATGGCAGGAAGCACACAGAGAAGGAAAATTGCTCTCCTCATGGCAGCTGGGAAGCAGAGGAAGACAGGAAGGGGCCAGGTCCCCATATCCCCTTCAAGGACACGTTGCCAGTGACCTCACTTCCTATCTCCGAATGGTTCCAATACTTCCCAAGGCATCACAGGCTGATGACCAAGTCTTTAATGATACATGAGCTTTTAGGGAACATTTAATATCCAAACCCTAATACTCATTCATTTTAAACATGGCCTAAATTCTTCCTTTGCCAACATTTTTTGAGATATATCCAGTCAAAGGTCACTCTGGAAATTTGTACGGCACTATCCATACACATTTAAGGAATTCCAATCTGCTCTTGTAGAACACAACTTGATCCCTAGGAATGCTCTCAGGATTTTGTAGAAGAGAAAGAATGCAAATTAGATCCTTTATAGTAGACATACTTTTATTATCTGGGAAGTTTAACTGGCTATTTAGAGTATGACTGCTCTGTGTGTGGAACAGTGGAAAGATCAGAAAGATTGGCTAAGCTTTATCTCTACCTCATTAAGCATGCATATTATTTCAACTAATCCTCATGATGGCCCTGCAGATAAGATATCACTAATATTTATTTTGTATTTTGTTATTTTTCAGATTACAAGAAAATGTATCCTCCTTACAAAAGAGTACAGAGGCATGCATGGTATAAATGTCTTTCTCAATACATCTCATCTTTCACCTTGTCCATTTTGCTGATAGAAACAGTCACTGTGAGATTAAAACATTTGTCAAAGGCCACACAGTCAGTAAGTGGAAGGGGCAGTAATGAAAGTCAGGTTTGTCTGACTAAAGGCACTTTAATCTCTGTGTTATTGCTTAAACACCAGTACCTGGCACTGGTCTTTCAGGAAGGATATTATGATGAACAGAAAGGATAATCAGCAGAGATGCTGTGGCCTCCTTTGTGTCTATTATTCACTGGATAGAAAGGTGAGGAAGTGTCAAGAAAATGAAAACTGCTGTGAATAAAGAAATTTTATCAGACAGATTGACATTGACCTAAGCTGGCTCTAGACTCACTGAGAAGAGCAAGTGAACATACAGCTGACTTCTACTGTAGCCAAAGATGAAGTAATATGGACAGGATTTACCATCCTACCTGAAAAAAAAAAAAGAAATTGGGCAAAATATATGAAATGACCAAGACCATGGACATGAACAGTGAATGGCAATGATTCCTTTGATTGCCCCAGCCTACTGCTTGGAGAGAATGTCCAAGCTGTGGCACCAGGAGGCAGAATGCAAATGGGCCCCATGTTCTCTCTGATCGAGGGGAGGAGGCAGAGAGGCCTTGTTAGCTGGAGTTCTCAGGGTAGGGTTGCAGACAGGAGAAAGCTGTATACACAGGGAATTGCAGAGGGCTTCAGAAGGTTTTCCTTGGGTTTTCAGCTTCACACTGCTTGGTCCATGTAGAAGAAGAAACTATCTCAGGCTGGAAAATGAACCAACCAAAAGTATAACAAGGAACACAGTTGGGGTTCACACACACACACAAAAAAAAAACAGAAATAGTTTCTGACAGTCACTATGACCAAAATGCTCAGCAGGAACAACTTATTCTGGCTCACAATTTCAGAAGTCCAGTCCACTGTTGGCCAGCTCCACGACAGAAACATGTGGCAGCAGAGTGTGAGGAAAGTTGCTCAATTCATGGTGGCCAGAAGTAGACAGAAGAAGAGGAAGGGGCCAGGGACAGATATAGTTCTCAAGGCCATGTCCCCAGCGACTATCTCCTCCAGCATGCCCCACCTCTGAACCTCCCTGCATTGGGACCACGCTTTCAACAAATGAGCTGTTGGGGAAACATTCCAAACCCAAACAGTAATGCCAGGACTCCATAAGGCAGAGCTGCCAATGTCTACCATCCAATCAGAAATCGACCAGCAAACTCCTTCCACAATACACATTCTCAGCCCTGGCTTATCTGCTCCATATGATCCCCAACTACACCTTAGATGGAAGGGGTTAAATGTGTCTTTCACTCACTTTCTCTGAGTTCTCAGCAGCTTCTGCCTGGCTTTTAAAGCTGTATTCCCAGCTCTGGAGACCTCCTCTAGGTCTCTCTCCTCTCCTCTCCTCTCCTCTCCTCTCCTCTCCTCTCCTCTCTTCTCTTCTCCTCCCCTTTACTGCTAAAGTGTCTAAAACCACCATTTAGAGGGGATACAAACAACAACAACAACAACAAAATACTGCACAGGCTCCCAGCTATTTCTTCATAATTTATTTACTCAGAGACGCTCCTTTGGGGATGAATAAAACAATTTTTCTGACAATTTTGTGGTATCATGACTCCATTCAATAAAAAGAAAAAAATACCAACAAACAGTAGGTTTGATAAAGAGTGTAGCCGTGTGATAACAGGAAGATTTGCATTCTGAGTGACCTTCTGAGAAAATATCTTCAAAGACACAGAAACTTAGGGTGTAGAGGCAGAACATAGGGAAAGTTAAAAATGTGACTCAGTCAGGTAAATAGGACCAAAAATATAAAATTCAAACCACATGCTCTAAAAATATCCACATCCTCATATGAAGTATGCTCTTCTTATGCAATGAAGCCATGTATTTTAGATATTTTTCAAAAAGAATCTAATTTCATCCTTGTAGAAAAGCTATTACATTCTAAGACATGTGCTTCATTATATCTATCTCCTTACTAAAAAGCCTTGGGCGACAAAAATTTATCAAAAACAAAACCATTATTTGAAAGATTTTTAAATGGGTGAACTGCAGTAATACCCCCCTTCCCAGAAACAGGTCTCTTCAGCTGTAGGTTTCACCTGGAAACCTTTGGTGCCTTTGGATGTCTTCTTAGGTAACCAAATGGACAACTATTCAGCTGTCCATCAGATTTCTTCCATGTTCTAGACTCTGTGTCATGTGCCAAAGGCTTGGAATAAAGCAAAGCAAAGGCCTATCCCTTGGCCTGGCGATAATCTTATTCTGGTGGTTTTGGTCTGGCTTCCTCTGACATTTCAGTCCATATAACCTCATGATTTAAAAAGCTCATATTTTATATTCAGTGCATATTTCTGTAAGCATCCAGAGAAAGCAAACCTGAAGTAAGGTGTTTAAGTTCCTTTTTTTTTTTTGTCAGTGTGGCCAAGATATCTGAAGTGAACCACATGGAGGAAGAAGGGTTTATTTGAACTAATGGTTTCAGAGATACAGTCCACAGTCAGCTGATTCTAAGAAAGACATCATGGTGGCACAGCATGTGATGGAAGATAGCAGTTCTTCTCAATTGTGGCCAGAAACAGAGAGAGAAAGAGAAAGAGAAAGAGAGAGAGAGAGACAGTGACACCAGGAACAGATATATTCCCTAAGGCCACACCCACCATGACCTAACTCCTCCAACCATGCCCCCCCTGCCTCCATGACCACCCAGTAAATCTATTCAAACTAGGGATCCTTCAGTAACGCACCACTGATGAGATTAGAGCCCTGATTCAACTATTTCACCTCGGAACCTTGCTGCATTGGGGACACTCCACACCCAGACCACAACACAATGGAACACAGCTTTCTCCCTCTTCCCTCCCCCGCCTCTCCAAGACCTCCCCCAGCTCTCTGATGGGGAGACTCCCAGCATTTGAAGCCTTAGTTGTCAATTTCCCCATTTTGCCCAGCCTCCCCTCTAAGTACTGCTCCTCATACTGTCTCCTTGTAGTGCACTTTGCTCCTTTCCTCATCCTTAGAGTTCAAAGGTCCCTTTGGTATATTTTGGCTCACTTCCTTTGGCCCAGATTTGTCTCTCTCCTCAGTCATTGTGCACTCAGAAGCAAATATACCACCTGCAAGGATAAAGATGCTTGGGGTTTTTTTTTTGGGGGGGGGGAGGAACGACCCTGGCAATCAGCTGGGTTGGGCTATGAACCCATGGCCTGTGCCTTCTCTGGCAGCTTCAGGCTTCTCTTCTAGAACTATACCTGACTGTGTCCTGTTCTTCCCCACTCCTTTAGTATGTAGCATTCCTCTTCACAGAGCTCTTCTCTCTCATCCCTGTCCACCGCCCTTATGTCCCCCTGGTTAACTTCACTCTTCAGATGCAACCTTCCAGCAGCCTTTCTGGTTGGACAGTATTATGGAGCGACTTGCGGCCCCTGCCCCCAAATTCATACATTGAATTCCTACACCTGAGTGTCTCAGAATGTGACCTTATCTGGGGGTAGGTGCTTCTCAAAAGTAATCAAATTGCAATGAAGTTGCAAAGGTGAGCCCTAGTCTAATGTGACCAATGACTTTCTAAAAAGCAGACATCTGGACACAGAGAAGTGCAGAGGGAAAACAATGTGTAGAGACACCAGGAGAAGATGGACATCCACAAGCCACAGGGAAGGCCCCCACAACTCCTCAGAAGGTACCAACCCTGCAGACACCTTTATCTTCGATGTCTAGCCTGCAGAACTCCAAGAAGAAAAATGTCTGCTGTTTAAGCCATCGGTCTGTCACTGAGCTAGGGAAGTGCAAGCAGACCTTTACCCTCCGCTCCTCTAGGTCTCAGTCTCTTCATCTCAAGTAGGGGTGATAATTTCTACTTCATGGCTGCATGTGAGGATTAAAAAAAAAACATAAAAATTCCTAGATAAATGGTGATCCTGTTCCCAGTATGGGGGGGGGGGGTGGTGCAGGTAGGGTGTGTTTATGCAGCATGGAGGATGGGTTCAGTTTGGGACTTCCAGATTATCAGGTAGGCTTTCTAGAAGGCAATGTCACTTACAGTGCTGAGTAAGTGTCCAGTGTCCAGTCAGTGTTATTTTCCCTGGCTCCAAATTTCCCTCTGCCTGGTTTTCATGTCTGTGATCCAAGAAATTAGGCTTTCTCCACCAGCCTTCCACCTTTGTTTAACTTTCCCCAACTCCTTAGAACATGTCAGCACAAATAATAAAATATTTATCAGCCTTTGTTATCTGGGCAATCATTTGCTTTATGAAAAATATGAGTAATGGAAATGCACAGAGTGCATGGGATATGGGTAGAGAGCTTCCCAGGGCAGCACGGCCTCCTTTATGCTACAAAGACAAGTCTGGGAGCAGAGGGATGATTTATGGGGTCTCCAACAGTATATACCATGATGAGACCTGGGGAGGCAAACTAACTCATTTATAAATATGAACTACTTCCTTCAAACATTTTATATGGAAAAGTATAAATAGAAATGCCCTGGGCATGGATTCTTGCCACTTTGATTGGTTCTGGGCTTTGGAAAAGTGAATTACAGTGCATTAAATGATTATCTCAGGGAAAATATAGCATAGCGTTCATGCTTTGAAATGAGGGGAGCTCTCTCCTAATCTGTATGTGCACACATGTATGTACACATGTGCAAGTGTACACACATACACATGTATGTATGTGTTAGGATATGAAAGTGAACTGAAGGAGAGGAGATCTAGTATTTTTTTTTTGTATTAGTCTGTGTCTTACTAGTCTGTATCTTACTTAAGGCTAACAAACTGGGTAGAAAGAAGAAAATATAAAATTATAAAGAAAAAATCCCAGATAGAGTTTCAAATCTGACCCACTCATTGATGTATTGCTTTTCACGGAATTACAAACCATAGCATGTTATAACTGGTAAGGCATCACTATTTCTGGTCCAGCTCCCTCATTTCAAAGATGAGGAGGAGAAGCACAGAGAAGCTGGGGGAGCTGCCCAAAGGCCTCTGGAAAAGAACAGGCACATCCAAGTCTGGGCAGGATTCATGCTGCGAAGTGCCGACTGTGACCCATCTGCAGAGTCTAGGTCAGAGGTGACAGGTTTTTGAAAGGGCAACACTTCAGAGTGACTTCCCATTTATGAGAGTGAAGCCTTCTTGGCAGCTGGCAGCTCTTCTGCTGCTGGGGCAGGGTCCCTGGTAGCACATAAAGCACCTTCATGACAAATTAGAAAAAGGCACTTCCTTCTTGCCTGGGGTGGCATCTGACATGGGAGAGAGATGTGCTTTGGGTAAAACAGGGAAATCTCTCCAAAGCCCTGATTAGGTGTAGTTGCCCAGAATTCATGGTTGGAAATCAAGTGCAGACTAGATTTCAGGCCCCACTGCCCCTCAGCTGAGTGCCCTTCTGTAGAGCCACCTGCCCAACCATACCTGGCAGACCTTGGCAGACCTACGTCCTTTGGTGACTGAGGAGTGTTTGGGTAGCTGGATGAGACCTGGACTTCTTAAGCTGCTCCCTCCATCTCTTCTTGCCTCCTTCCTATCTCTCTTCCTTTGTTTACTCTTTATGTTCTCACTATAAGCTAAGGTGGTTGGTGTTGCCCTCTCCAGGGCACCGAGATGTTATTTCAGAATAACATGCTGAAACTTACATGCCTTGCAAAGTCATTGGCTCAAGGAAAATCACACGGAGAGCCACCCTTTCTCTCCTGGGAGATTTTTTCCTTGAAATGTTTATAATCATTTCTTGATAAACGTAGACATGTTTATACCACACAGCTGTTGATAGTTTTCTCAGAGCTTTGCCTTTGGTCTTTTTATAATCAACATGGTTTTAGTAAAGCCTAAAAGTCCCGGTTTAAGGTCAAAAGTATACGTTTCAGTCCATCCGCTTCCTCTGTCTTATTTTTCATAGCTCTTCAACCCCTCTCTCTCTCTCTCTCTCTCTCTCTCTCTCTCTCTCTCTCTCTTGCCATCTAGCATTTTTGTTTGGGGTTGCCAAAGGAAACCATGAATGGAAAAAAGAAATGAGTCCTTTCCTGATTTCTTTTCCATGATCCCTTAGGGGCTACAACTAGGCAAAGAGAAGCAATGGGAACAGTGTGATCTAGGCAGCAGGAAGACCTGATGAGCGCCCTTCTGTCACTTCCAGGACGAGTGGACTCAGGCCAGTCACTTAACTCTGCTATGCCATGCATTTCCCATTTGCAAAATGGAAGTAAAAAAATAAAGTGTAACCTTTCAAATGAGATAATATTTATAAATACACCATTACTGCCAAGCAGTGTGCAAATGTTTACTGTTAATGTATGTTACTTGTGGCTGATTGAAGATGGCCTCCTTCCTTCAAGAGGTGTGCCCACTCCCCTCCCACATGAACCCTAGACGGGCCTGTCACTTGCTTTCACAGACCTGAGGTGAGGAGACAAGTGATACAAGCAGTGATACAGGTGACAGAGGCCAGGACCTTGGGGGTCAGGGTGGGGAGGACCTTCTCTCAGTCACCAGGGGCCCCACACAGTCAGTGATAACTTGGGTTTTGCAAAGCTGAGGTCACAGGGGTGAAACCCAAAAGAAGCATAAGAAAGAAAAATGATTTCCACACTCACCAGGCTTAAGTAGAGTAAAGAAGAATGGATGATTCCCCTTGCCACAAGTCCTCCCCATTCTGGAGACTGTGGTTTCATGTAAAGAGGAGAGAGAGATGAAGAGGTGAGGATGGGATGGGGGAGAGCTGCTTCAGGAGGTTGAGAGATGTAGCAGAAGCACCAAGATTTGGGAGTTGGGCAAATCCAGTCTTGGCGCTGCCCTACTGCTTGGTAGCTGTGAGACTCTACAAGTTCAACCTATGGAACATGGCTGCTACAAATTACTGGACTGGAGACAAGAGGCACTTTTGGTGGAGACCACTAGTGTCCTCCAAAGCCATCTCACATGTGTGTGTGTGTGGGGGGGGTACTGGGAATTGAACTCAGGGGTGCTCTACCTTTGACCTGTACCCCTAGTCCTATTTTATTTGAAACAAGGTCTCACTAAGGTCTCACCTCTGAGGATGACCTCAAACTTGTGATCTTCCCGTCTCAACTTCCCAGGTTCTGGAATTACAGGCGTGCACTACCTCGCCCAGCCGTTCTCACCTTCTTTATAAGCACATATTTCCCAAACTTCCATGCAGGTATGTGTGGCCAGGCTGCTGTGTTTCTGCTGATGGAATGAGATCAGGAGAGGTTTGCCACTTGCAGGACTGGCCCCAAAAGGACTCTCCTGCATATTTTTCCCTTCTCCTTCCCCTTGCCACTGACTGAAATGGTAACACCCACAGAGCTTTTGGAAACTGCTTCTTGAGAACAGAAAAGTCTCTGTGAGTCAGAGTCTCAAAGACTATGTCAAAGAGAGCTGCCTCACCAACTTTGCACCAAGAAACACATTTTTACTGTGTTAAGCTATTGTGAGTTGGGAGTCTATGTGTTTCCAGAAGCTAATGCAATCCACTCAGGAGATTATCACATGGCCCAAAGATAAGATGGGCAATTGTTCTAAAGATATGGCCACAGGGGAAAAAATAGCAAAGGTAGATCTGGCTCACTCCCAAGGGGCTTTCACACACTCCTCAGAGGAAAGAAGAGGAGGTAAAGGAGGCCCTTGGAGTTGAATGGAAGCTCCACTCTCTGGAAATAAGCAACAGGACTCCTTCCTCCCACCACCACCACCACCAAGCAAGCAAGTAGTCAGACAGATAATGGAGCTGTTGTTGGAGGCATCAGTAAGGGAGAGCTGTAACCATGGCAACAGACTCCCAGCAAGGTCACTGAGAAGCTGGGAGCACAGTGACTGGCAGGGATAAACACAACAGGAAACATCAATTGTGGAGCCAGGGAAGCACCAGGAAAGGCTGCGGTGGGGTGGGGTCTCGGGTTTACCTTGGGGAATGTGTGCTGCAGCTCTCCTTGCCTTGCTCCCTGCACTCCAACAGCTTTTTTTTCTTTGCGATACTGGGGATTGAACCCAGGGGCATTCTACCTTCGAGCTACACTCCCAGCCCTATTTTTTATTCTTTATTTTGAAACAGGGTCTCACTAAGTTGTGGAGAGCCTCACTAAGTAGCCAAGGCTGGCCGCAAACCAGGATCCTCCGTTCTCAGCCTCCTAAGTACTGGGATTACAAGTGTGCACCAGCACACCTGGCTTCCAACAGCTTTTCAAGTTTTAGGGTTTCGAGGTGACTGAGAGAGAGCCAAGGAAAGTGCAGGGATCTGGGAGTCAGGCTTTGTCTGAGTTCTTTTCTCTGTTACTTTTCTCTCCTCTTCTTTAGAACATCTCACAAATCCTCCCTGGCTGATTCTTAGGCAGGGCAGAGCCCAGCCTGCCACCCAATAGGAGGCCACGTTGGGCCCAGACACTTACTAATAGCCGACTAAGCGCATGCATGGGGTGTGTGTGGAGCACAACAGCTCACTGGGAGGATGCCTGATGGCTTGGGTGGATCTTAGAGGCAATTGCTTTGAGCCATTGTGTATCCTGCTCTCCTCTATTCACCTTCTCCCACCCCAGCCTGATTTCTCAGATCCTTCACCAAGCGGTTAAGGAATCTCTGTGCTCTCACCCCACTTCCCTAATCTACTTTCTTTTGCTATTAGAATCTCAATTTCCACTTCTAATTTTAATTTTTTATTTTCAGTATGGGAGTTGAACCCAAGAGCAGTCTACCTCTGAGCTACACCCCCAAGCTGCATTTTTTATTCTTTATTTTGAAACAGGGTCTTACTAAGTTTTGGAGGGCCTCACTACCTCACTAAGTAGCTGAAGTTGGCTTCAAACCTATGATCCTCCTGTCTCTCAGCCTCTTAAGTACTGGGATCTAGTTTTAACTTTCCAATTTCAATACAACAAACCCTGTGAAAACCTGAAACCTAATTGAGCACTTTTTTTTTTTTAATTGGGAATTTAGCCAGGCATGGTGGAACATGCCTATAATCTTAGTACTTGGGAGGGTGAGACAGGAGGATCTCACGTTGGAGGCCAATCTCAGCAACTTAGTGAGACCCTGTTTCAAAATAAAAAATAAGACAGGGCCGGGGGTGTATCTCGGAGGTAGAATGCCTCTGGGTTCAACTTGGATACCAAAATGGGAGAGTAGAATCAGAGTTGAATGGATGCTGTGCAGAAGATCAATTTCACTTCAACAGAGTATCCTTTTTAAGTATTCATAAAGACATGGCATTTCAACATGATTTACAGTATGATTTGAGACTACAATGCACCAATAAAAGTATATAAATAAAAAGACATGGCATTTATTAAAGGATAACTTTTTTAAAAAATTCAAAATCATGACTCTCAGCGATATAAAATGAACACATGTTAAAGATTTTATTTGAATTATTAACTGAAGGAACAAGCCAGATGTTATAACTGGTTTAAAGAGGAGGATCAGCACAAACGTAGACGGTCAGTCTTTGTATATTGAGGTTCCACATTCATGGAGTCAACCAACTAGATTGAAAATATTTGGGGAAAAAAATGTGTCAACTGTACTGAATATGTACTGGCTCTTTTCTTATCATTATTCCCTAAACAATATAGAACAACAACCATTTGCATACCATTTACATGGTTTTAGGTATTATAAGTAATCTAAGTATATGGGAGGACTGCACTGGTTATATGCAAATGCTGCATCATTTTATATAAGGGACTTGAGGGTCCTGGAACCAGTCTCTAGAGAACAGAGAGACAAATATACTCCCTATGTTTATAGAGAAAAGGGATGTTAAAATGAAAGTGCAAATGGATGCAAAACTGACTTATTCTTGGAGCAGGGAAGTGTTGTCCTTCCTTAGAACATAATTTATTTGCATGTCTATAGAAACAACGATTTTGCATTGCTATCAGTTATCTACAATTTGCAGAGTTAAAAGCTCCTATGGAATCCAGATTAGACAACACAGGAGGCTGTACTTTACTTAATTACCTATTTATTCATTATTTTTGTTGTACATATCAGGCAAGAGCTCCACCACTCAGTCATGCCCCAGCCTCAAGGGTGTGCTTTAGACAAGACATAGTTTTCATTTGAAGCATAAATTTTTTCATACATTTAAACTAAATGTTTCTAGCCCAAAGACAACTTACTACTGGCTTCTTCCATAGGTGGTTTGGGTAACCTCACAAAAAGTGAATTATAATGAACATCCTTAGTTTATAGCAATCTAGGTTGAATTAATACTGATCTGGCTTAGATAGTATTCCAAAACTCTAATCAGTCCCGTTCTTGCATTGTTGTTACAAATTATATTTTAGTATATTGTGTCAAAAAGAAAATTTAGGTCTAATTGCAATTTTCTTTGCAGCCGGCCACACAACTAACCTAAATCTAAACTTGACCCTGTCTAATTTTCAAGGAATGACATTAAATTGTATCTCACCCTGAATCTAGAAACCAAGAGTGAATTTGACAGTTATATGATCAGGAGACTTGCCATCTAGCTCCAGCTTTCTGACTAAAAAGGTGTGAAATCTGAGTCCTCTTATTTGCAAGATGAGCAGGAAGACTAGCTGGTCTCAAAGTTCCTTTTTTTTTCTTTTCTCAGTTCCTATGATTCTACTTCTCATATCAGTGGAATGCTTTGTTTTATATTACTTGCAAGGTTAATCTTATCTGTCAACTTGTCAAGGCCATAGTGCCCAGATACTTGGTTACACATTATTCTGGTTGTTTCTGTAAAGGTATTTTGGGAGGCAAGATTAACAGTTAAGCAGGCAGATTTTGAGTAAAGCAGATCACCCTCTATAATGTGGGTGCCTTATTCACTCTGCTAGAAGCTTTAAAAAGAACAAGGACTGACCTCACCTGAGTGAGAAGGGTTCTACCAGCAAACTGCCTTGGAGCCAGTATTGCAAGTTTTCTCTGAGTCTCCAGCCTGCTGGTCCATCCCCTCAGATCTGGGACCCTCCACGCATCCACAATAAAGAGATCCAATTCCTAAAACTAGATCTCTCTCTATACACATATACTGTTGATTCTGCTTCACTAGAGAACTCTAATAAAATTACTATAAGTAAAAGGGGGAAAGAGTTGTTAAAATAGATTTCTTTAAATGTCTCTGAAATCTTATAAAATTTATAATTTTCTGTCTATACTCTGGACAGGATAGTTTTCCACATGATGTCTGCTTATTCAAAGAACCTTCCAGACTCCTTTCATAAAGTCCAGCACATTAACTGAGTAGGAAGAGGAAAAGAGAGTTATTGAAAGTGAAAGGCGGATTCTTTGAAGGGGGCTTTGTCAAGTAACTGACAGAGAGGGTCATGGACCTGCACTTCCCTCCCTACTCTTCAGTGAAGTGTGACTTTCCTGGGAACATAGGGCTATTATCCTATGTTTTATTTTTTCACTACCACATTTATATGAGGCAGCATGAGGTCGTTAGGTTTGAAAATACTCATTTGACTTGTGGATTTATTAAGGCCCCAGGGTAAACAGATGGGATGAGGCTGAGGAAGCTGTTGAGAACCAAGTGGCCCATTCCACACTAGAGAAACATCAAGATTATTTGGGTAACAACAAGGACACTGTTGATCTATTATGGAGCAAGAAATTCTTAAAATTATGTGGTTTTGTTTGCTTACCCCAGTACTGGGGATTGAACCCAGGAGTGCTCTACCATTGAGTTATACCCCTAGCCCTTTTGTATTTTTTATTGTTGAGATAGGATCTCACTAAATTGCCTGGACTGACCTTGAACTTGTGATCCTCCTGCCTCAGCCTCCCAAGTAGCTGGGGTGGATAGTTATTTGCTACCACTCCTAACAAAACATTGTTTTTTAAGTGTAGACTATACCACTACCACATTGAGCTCCTAAAATATGTTAGGCTCTATTTATACATCAGTGCTAATGTAACTTCTTTGCATTCTTTCCTACCTTTCTTTTTTGTCTCCTTTCTTTTCTTTTTAACAAATAAGAAAACCAAAGGGTTATTTGAGTCAAATGACAGACCAGAGACAATAATCTAACCCAGATTCTCTTTCCACCACATCACAGTACCATGTCCTTCAGCCCATCCTCTCCCTGCCACCCCTCCCACTAAGTGGCCATGGGCAAGTGCTTCACACAGGATAATGAACGTGAGAAGATGCTGCTACAGTGAAGAAGGAAAGGAATCACCACTTCTCAACGCAGCCATCACTGGCAAGGAAAGCAGTGTTGCTGGGAGATTATGGTGCCCAAATGCTTTACTGGAAAGATAAGGATCTCTCTCTCTCTCTCACACACACACCACACACACACACACACACACACACACTACACACCTGGTGGAGACTATAAATCCATGACTGTTACTATCAGGAGAGGAGTCCCAAAAAATTCCTCTTGATGGTTTGTCATGTCTGCCTGCTACAGAAGAGACATATAGTTTCACATTAAGGGTAAGTTTTGTTAGCGAGTAACTCACGGAAGGACCAGCGGGGAGTTGCGAACAAAATTTATTTCAGATTCGAATCTGGGCCCCCGCCATGCCCCAAACAACAGCGGGACCGGCAGAGACCCCGAAACTAGTGATCATTAACATTATATACACAAAAGGGGGGTGGAATCGTGATCTTTACATTGATTGGCTAGTGCACAGTGGAAAGTCCCCTTTTGCGGTTCAGA
>PVLC010005149.1:0-64865 GCA_004027655.1 Graphiurus murinus
ACAGGTCAAAACTTTCTCAACAGGACCCCAAAAGCACAGGCAGCTCAAAGGAAGATCAATCCATGGGATTGCATGAAACTGAAGAGCTTCTGCAAAGCAAAGGAAACTATCAAGAACCTCAACAGAGAACCTACAGAGTGGGAGAAAATTTTTGCCAGCTACACTTCAGATAGAGGTTTAATAACTAGGATATACAAAGTTTCATGTATTTGATGGGCCAAATCAGCTTCCAGATCAGCTTTGTTTTTCATTATCCGGGATATAATATAAATAATGATACTGGTCATTCAAAATGGCTTTTGATACCTTCCATTTTGCTAATTTCAGAAATATTTCTGCAAAAGATACTATTTCTGTAACATACTGTTCATAAAGCTAATGCTATGTTTAGAATTTCAATATATATTAAATATACACAATATATTAAATATAACCAGAAAGTAACATTAACATCTTTTTGTAACTAATATTAAATGATTACATGGTTTATTAAGTTAAAATATAATATTTGATAGCTTAAATCCTGGTTAAAAAGCAGTAACTAAATTTTTTCAACACTATTATGAAAAGAAAAACTCATTTATATGATTGAAGTTATAGTATACATTAATGCATTGCTATGTTAATATATGGTAAGTTGACAATTATTTTAATAAATATAACTGAAGTTTAAATTGTATATGTAGAAACAAACCATTAATCATTAAAATCTCTAGTTCATAAGTAGTCCATATTTACAAATTTTATAAAAAAACAACTAAGAAATATTTGTTTTAGTTAATAAAACACTTTTTTAATATTCTTTAGAAAGTTTGTATAAAGGAATATGGACCCAAATATCTAAATAATGCTGCATTTTATTGCTCCTAAGATTTGAAGGTACATAAAGGCATATTCTGCAGCAAACATATTCATCTTCTTAGAAGCATTCAATCATAAGATTATTTTTGATTGAAATTTGAGGTTTTTTTTAATTCCAAATTCACAATAATGATTTTTAGATGTAGAATTTGAAAACAAGGGGGAAAAATGTAGAGAGTTAAATATTGCTATACACCAAGACTATCACAAAATTCTTAATATTCTAAATGTTCATGAAGTAACTGTAAAATATCAGGAAATGTTCCTAAAGACAATATTGTTATTTGTACTATTTGTGTGTGTGTGTGTGTGTGTGTGTGTGTGTGTGTGTGTTACTGAAGATTGAACCCAGATGCATTCTACCTCTTAACTACAATTCCCAGCCCCATTTTACTTATTATTTTGAAACAGGGTCTTGCTAACTTGCTGAGGACCTCATTAAGTTGCTGAGGATGGCTTTGTGCATGTAATCTTCCTGTCAGCCTCCTAGGTGGGAGATATTAACAGGTGTTTGCCACCATGCCCGCATCTTATTTGTAATATTGATAGAATATATAAAAATACGCTCATAGTAATTCCTACTGTGTTTTAGTTCACTATGATAAGATATATAAGATATCTCCAAAAGAATAAAAATTAACTTAAATATTCTCATAGAATAAGGATCCAATCAATATCTGAAAATAATGTCAAACACAGTATTTTCTTTGTGTGTGTGTGTGTGTGTGTGTGTGTGTGTGTGTGTGTGTGTTTGTGCGCGTGCTACTGGGGTTTGGACGTAGGGGTATTCTACCTCTAAGCTACACTCCTAACTTATTTTATTTTTTACTTTGAAACAGGGTTTCACTAAGTTGCTGAAGGCCTTGCTAAGTTACTGACACTGGCCTCAAACCTGAAATCCTTCTCTTTCAGCCTCCCAAGTACTGGAATTACAGGTATGCAGCTGGATTTTCACTTATATCTATTTTATTATTCATTGTAATTATCTCCTCTTTTGAAGTATAAATTTAAATTAATTTTGCTCAATAAACCTAGTCTCCAATAAAGCTGATCAGCAATCGTATTTTTTTTATTTAAGGTATGTCTATTCTTTTGGATTCTCCTATCTCTCAGCTCTATCATGCTGTACTCCCTGAATTTATTCATTAACAATAATTTGGATTTCTAATTTCTAAAATGATAATTGCATATCTACAATATATAAAATAACAAGTAAGGCCCTAATATAGAAAGAAATAATAATGATCATTCTTTTCAGTATAGCTATGTTCTAGATTAGAAGGAAATTTATAGATAAATAAGATAAAAGGAAATTTAAAAATGTATTAAATGGACAGCTGGGATAGTTGCTGCCAAGCAGGGTCCTTTATCTACCTATTTTCATTTATTCTTTAGAAAAAGATCTGTGGTTTTATTGCTATTATATCTATTGATATAATTTTATAGAAATACATAGAAATTAATATTATTTATATATACTTTCAAAACTGAAGTTCAAAGGGATGTACCTATAGATTTAGGAATAAGTTATGGACATGGTTCCAGACCAAAGCCTTTCAAGCACTGAGGGCACATGCTGGAGGTTCAATGGCTAACTCAGTCTACAGTGTATTGTGTGGCACTGGTGAGGAAAGAGCAATTATTCTCCTTTCTAGTCAGATTCAGGCTTTCTGACTAGTCTTGTTCATAGGTAAAACATAATTTTATGTAACATCTCTTTTGACACCTTTCTGCTTATGAATGTAGAATGGGTTTGGGTTGATCTGGCTAGAAGCTACTAGTATCTGCATTCTTTTTATTCTTGGCCCAATGGAAATACTTGTGGTAAAAGAGATGAAAAGTTGCATCAGCTTAGGAAACCAAGCATCTAAATTAGATTTTTTTTAATTTTTATATCTTTATTGGTTCATTATAGTCTCACATCATAATGTAGCTCATAATGATCATGACACACCTGCACACAACACTTGGTGGGTTTTCCCCAGCTGCCTTCCCTCTCCCCCACTTCCCCATACAGGGTATTGAGACTGACATTGGTGTTCTCACATATGCACATGTCAGTGGAAGTGATTCCTTCATTGATTCCCTCTCATTGCCCTAGACCACCTCCCTGGCTCCACTGAGGTTTCTCCTCCATTATCTAAAGTCTTTCCTGTATCCTAATTATTCCCTAGCTTCTGCATAGGAGAGAAAATATATGACCCTCCACTTTCTGTGACTGGCTAATCTCACTTAACACAGTATTTACCAGGTTCATCCATCTTCCTGAAAATGACATAATTTTGTTCTTCTTTATTGCTGAGTAGAATTCTATTATGTAGGTATCTCATAATTTTGTAAGCCATTCATCTGTTTATGGACACCTAATTTGGTTCCATAATTTGGCTATTAGAGTTGTGCTGCTATAAACATTGATATATATAAATTACTATAATATTGTGAATTCAGTCTGGAAAGACAACTAGGAGTGGTATATCTGGATCGTGTGATGGATCCGTCTCAATTTTTCTGAGAAATATCCACAGTGCTCTCCATAGTGGCTACACTAATTTGTAATCCCATCAACAGTGTAAATGATTTCTTATTTCCCCACATCCTTGCCAACATTTATTGTTGTTTGACATTCTGATAGGTGTTAGATGGAATCTCAGTGTAGTTTTTATTTGCATCTTCCTATTGCTAGTGATGTTAAATATTTTTTATGTATTTATTAGCCATTTGCATCTCTTCACTTGTCCATTTATTGATTGGGTTATTACTACCAAGACTAGTGTAAGACTGCTACAGATTTAGGAGAAAAAAAAGTACAGACAAGAGATAATGGCCAGATTATCAGACTCCCTATCTCTGAAATACAGGAAGTTTGTAGAAACTAAGTCACCAAGGACCCTCCTAATATTTAAGATCACATATGTGAATCTCATTGAATATTCTGCAAAGTTAGAGGAGAACATTTTATCCACATAACAAAAAGGGGGGAAAGAATATCTCTCATAAAATTTACGGGAAGGAATACAAATTATCTATAAAATAATTTTTTAAATAAAATATGGAATATATAAAACAGGAGACTAAAGGTGAAATAAGCTTGAAATTTTTTGCTATGGGCTTTGGTTTTTTATTCTTAGGAAATAATTGTTGGCTGACCCCAAGCCAGGGATTTTCTTACCTATCTAGGAATAATTTGGATATCCACAAGTATAGGAGCTACCTACTCATAAATAAACCAATTTAAAAAGTAAAAAGATTCAAAGAAGCATTTTGAAAATGGGGGGAGTCTAAGCAGAAGTGCTCATCCATTCAGTTGAATGGATGTTCACATGACATTTTGAAAATAATTTCAGTCTCATTATATAAGGTAAATATATATCTGAAAAAATTTGCATGTACAATGGAATAAAAAGGAAAATAATATTGAAAGAGCCATGAAGTTTGCTTATGGGAATAATAAAACTAAGATTTTTTTGTTTATCAGTGAGCTGTTTTTTGTTAATGTATAAAATCCCCATGATTAGGCCATAGCTGTTGTAATTTTCATGAATCACCACTCTTTGAACACTGGAGCTCTTTGACCTCCTGTTCTAGGCATGATAATTACGAAAGCTATTTGAAAGACTGATATGAGACAGAACTCATGTATTATGTAGCATAATAAATTTCAAAGCTGTATGTTCCACTTGTGTGTTTCCCATAACAGTGCAAAAAGTTCAGATTACTCAGTGGCCTAGGTCATTCACCTTTGTTATTTCTCCCTAATATTTACAGGTAGGCAACTGTTCCAAAATTTCTGATACTTTTTCAATGAGTATGATACTTCTGTTGGGTGTTTTGTTTTGTTTTTGCCAAACAAAGCTAAGTTAAAACAGAAATGATTGGTCTATCAAGGTAATGTGTAAGTCTATATATATGAATGTGTATGTGTCAGAACATTTTGGTTTTATTTCTTCCTTTCTGTGTTGTTTGTGAAAATATAGAAAACTAGCAAGAATCTGCCCAAATTCTTTTACAGCTTCGAGAAAAGTAGTGTATTCATAATCTAATATGAGATGAGAATGTCCACCAATTTTTCTTACATACAGTTTAAAACTTTCATTATAGGGAGCCTATAATAGATTTAAAATACAAAATTGAATATTAAGTTTTCTAAAAATATTGAAAGGTAAAAATATTTAAATGTAAAGAATATATAAAATTAATGAAAGTAATTTAATAATAAATAGTATATTCAATCACTTAGGTATTATAGAATTTGCTGAAATTTTAAATCACCTAATTATCTCTGTTGGAATACTTAAAGAATCACAGTTTTACCATTTCCACATCATTCTCCTCTTTTCATATATGTGATTAAAATGTAGATCTAAGATCTAAGCAATAATGAGATAATTCATTTAGTATTATATAAGTAAAAGGGTGGATATTTATACACATAAAATTGATACTTCTAATATTTGAAGATAATAGCCAAATGTAGCTTTTATGCCAGAGCACTGCATGTTTACCTTTCTAGAGCTGTGTCTAGTATTTTCTTCCTTGGAGATTGGTATAGTGTCTTGTGGATTGCTACAATTTCTTCATGTAATTTAGAATATCTGCTCAAGTTGGGTGTTCTCTTCTGATGCACATTACTCACATGAAGACTTCACTCAAATGCCAAGTCAAAAGGTATATTTAGCAATTTTAACAGTGCTTCTACTATCTACATCTCAACCAGGGTAAAGGCTCTACTAATTATTCTGCAATATGTCAAATATGAGTTTTTAGTTTAAAATACAAGGACCTATAGTCTTTAAAAAGTGGCAAACATTATTTCCCATTGATGAAATAAAAAATATTTAAGATGTGAGATTGGCTAAAATTATTTTTAAATATAGTCTACCCATGCATGAAACAGAATTAAGAATAAAATGAGCTATCCACACTTTAAACATAGAGATGGTCATACCATGTGTTGCTGGGAGGAGTTGTCAGATTAGCAGCAATAGTCATTCTAGACGTATGCATTCTACCACTCATTGTATGCCTTGTGATCAATGCCTATGTTAGTATATGAGCAGATTTACATGGAATAAAAATGCAAGCACTGCCTCGCACAGGACCTGGTAATCAATGATAGGTTCGATTTTCTCAGGGCAATATCAACCTAAGACAGGGCTTGTTGAATGACTCATCAAGACCCCATGATGGGTAAGATTTAGCACCTGGTAGGAAACGACCTAAGGCAGGCACAGTCCTTCGTGCGTTTTAAAATAAAAACGAGGGAGTTGTGGGAGCCCAGTTAGATCTTCTCCCCTCTGGCAGTTGCTATCTGCATATATAAGTAATTATACTGACTCTTCTGCTATTGCTTCATTGGCGTCTCAAAGTCTGGAGATTGCTCCTAGGATGCATAGATGAAAGACCCTCCCACTTCTTAGAAAGTAAATATATGACCCTAAAGGATTATGGTTTTATGACTCTAGAAAGTTTGCTTTACCAGGCTATGTTAAGAATGTGGGCTATAAGTGGAAAATGAAGAAGTGGTGCTATATTTGTTCTGACAATGATTAATATGTCATAAATGTCTATGTAACTCTGTTGTACTCAAGAAATGTATAAAAATCTGTGCTGAAAAATTAAATAAATAAATAAACATAGAGATGATATGGTAAGATGAACATTAAAGACTCTATAGAGTAAGACAATATACAGTCTTAGAGAGTTTTAGTAAGTTATTTTTATTATTTACTTTTTATTGGTGTATTGTAATTCAACATCTTTGTTAGGTACAAGCTGGTAAAGACATACATGCACACATTTCTCATTTAACTCTTCCTCGATTCCCACCCCACTCCCTCTCCATCGCTCCTTCTCAAGTTCAGTTTAGTGATTGACTTTGATAAGTTTGTGAAAGTACATCATGTGCATTAGGGCACCCCTCGTCACCTTCAGTTATGTCACTTTCTTTGCTCATATAAAGTTTTTCACTTGTCTAGAGTCCCTTTTATGTCCCACTTTCTCCTTAGCTTCCACATATTAGGGAATGCATATGATTTTTTACTTTTTGTGACTGAATATTCTCACTTAGCATAATGTTTTCCAGTTCCATCCATTTCCCTGCAAATGGCATGATTTTATTCTTCTTTACAGCTGAGTAAAATTCCATTGTGTATGTATCCCATAGTTTTGTAATCCATTCATCTGTTGATGGGCATCTTGGCTGGTTCCATAGTTTGGCAATTGTGAATTGTGCAGCTATAAACATCGATACAAATGCATTGGTCTGATAGTTTGGTTTCCATTCTTTTGGGTCGATACCCAGAAGTGATATTCCTAGATCACTCCCATTTGTCTGAGAATCTTCCATACTAATTTCCAAAGTGCTTGCATTAATCTGCAATCCCACCAACAATGTATTAGGGTTCCCACTTCTCCACACCCTCACCAGCATTTGTTGTTGTTTGTGTTCTTGATAGTTGCCATTCTGATTGGGGATAGGTGAAATCTCAGGGTAGTTTTGGTTTTTATCTCTCTGATTGCTAATGATGTTGAATATTTCCTCATACATATATTGGCCATTTGTATTTCTTCTTCTGGGAAGTGTCTATTTAGATCCTTTGCCGATTTTTTGATTGGGTTATTTGCTTTCTTAGCTGTGAGCTTCTTGAATTATCTGTATATTCTAGATATTAGTCCTCTATCAGAGGAGTAGCTGGCAAAAGTTTTCTCTCACTCTGTGGGCTCTCTGTTAAGGTTCTTGAGAGCTTTCTTTGCTGCACAGAAGCTCTTCAGTTTAATGCAATCCCATGTATTGATCTTTCTATGAGGTGCTTGTGCATTTGGGGTCTTGTTGAGAAAGTTTTTACCTGTGCCTATGTGTTGAAGTGTTGGGCCTATGGCTTCTTCAAGTAGCTGCAAGGTCTCTGGCATGACTTCCAGGTCTTTGATCCACCTTGAACTGACTCTTGTGCAGGGTGAGAAAGTGGGGTTTATTTCGATTTTCCTGCATGTGGTTAACCAGTTTTGCCAACACCATTTGTTGAAGAAGCTATCTTTTATCCAGTGTATGTTTTTGGCTCCTTTGTCAAAAATCAATTGACTGTAAGTGTGTGGGTTTCTTTCTGAGTCTTTTATTCTGCTCCATTGGTCTATGTGTCTGTTTTTTTTTTTTCTTTGCTAATACCATGCTGTTTTTATTACTGTGGCTTTGTGGTATAGTTTGAAGTCACCTATTGTGTTGCCTACTACATAGTTCTTATTGCTAAGAACTACTTTGGCTATTCTGGGCTTTTTGTTATTCCAAATGAATTTAAGGACTGATTTTTCTATGTGAGGAGTGACCTTGTCTCATATCATAGTTGCTACTCCTACTTGTCTCAAGTTCTATTGGTATAAATTACCCTACTCTAGTCATTCACCTTTAGTTTGTGAGAATCTTTGCTTGTAAGGCATGTTTCTTGCAGGCAGCATATAGATGGATTATGAGTTTTAATCCATTTTCCTACCTTGTGTCTTTTTATTGGGGCGTTGGGGCCTTTATACTCAGTGTGATTATTGAGAGATGATTCAATTCCTAACATTTTGAGTTTTGACTTCTGTTTGAGTTTTGACTTCTTCTTTGCTTAGTCATTTGCTTCCTGGAAATTATTGTTTCTCTGGTTCTGATGTGTACCTGTTTGTTCTTTGTAGTTAATCTCTTTGAGTATTTTCTCTAGTGCTGGTTTCTAAGACATAAATTCTTCCAGTTTCTTTTTGTCATGGAAAGTTTTTATTTCCCTGTCAATTTTGAGAGAAAGTTTTGCTGGGTAGGAGTATCTTGATTGCAAGTTGTTTTCTTGCAAAGTTTGGAATATATTGTTCCATCCCCTCCTGACTTTTACTACTTGGCTTGAGAGGTCTGGAGTAATTGTAATTGGTTTGCCTGTGTCACTTGACCTTTTACTTTTGTTGCCTTTAAAGTTATATCCTTGGCCTCTACTTTGTCAATGTGATTATTGTGTGGTGTGGTGAACCTCTTCTCTGGTCTTGTCTGGAGGGGGTTCTATATGTTTCCTGTGCCTGTGTGCCAACTTCTCTTTCTATGTTTGGGAAATTTTCTGATATTACTTCTTTTTAAAGATGGTTTATTCCATTAGTTTCAACTTCTAATCCCTCTTCTATTTCTATTATTCCTAGGTTAGCTTTTTAAAAACGGCCCAGATCTCATTGATGTTCAATTCATGCTGTCGAATTTTTTTTCTAGATTATGTATAATGGATTCATTTTTGGAATGGTAATTTTCTAAGAGTGATATTTTATTTTACATGTGGTTTGATCTACTATTTATAGTTTTTAATGATACCTTCCGTTCAATTATTGCATCTTTGATGTCCTTCACTTCCTTCGAGGTTTCTCTTTGATTTCTGTTCAGGGTGTCAGATGATTTGTTTATTTGTTTCTTTATTTCTTTCCAGCTCTCCCTGCATTCTTTTTGGAAATCTTGTATTATTTCTAGTATTAAAGATCTAAATTGTTCTTCTGGTAATCTATGCCATTCTGTGTTGGCAAGTTCTGTTATTGATGGATTGTGGTAACTCATTGTTTCTTTGCTATTTTTCCTTCCCATTATTTCCCTGTTCTTAAGTTTATGTCTTTGCTGCTTTTGCAAGTTTACTCTCAATTTATAGGTTTCTTATTTTTATTTTCTCTCTGTGAATAGTATCTTGTACTGAGTTGCAATTACTATAGGTCTTCTTCTGCCTACTGCAATGGTGCTTTTTGCGGGTTACAGGTGTTGACTTCTAGGATCCATTTGTTGCTTCCGTTATGGCAATTTATCTCAGAGGTGTGAGTAGGACAGTTTTTGCCTCTGTGTTTTTAGGTCTCAATGTGGAATGTGTTGAACTATTCCTTCTTATCAGCAGAGGTGATTTTCTCCTTGATGTTCGGAAGTCCTTTCTGTTGATTCACCACTCTGGTCCAATCCCTGCAGTAGGGATTTAGAGGCATCCACTGGTATGTACAAGGACAGGTTGTATTCAGTGGTGAAGGTTGAATGACGGGGAGAAGCCACAGTGATGAATGCAAGAATAGAGTAAAGTAGAAAGTATAATCCAAGCCAAGTGTGGTGGTGCACACTTGTAATCCCAGCATTTGGGAGGCTGAGTTGGAGGATCCGGGTTCACGGCCAGCCTCAGCTACCTAGTGAGGCCCTCTGCAACTTAGTGAAACCCTGTTTCAAAATAAAGTATAAAAAATAGGGCTGGGGGATAGCTTTGAGGTAGAATGCCCCTGAGTTCAATCCCCAGTACCACAAAAAAAAAAAAAAGAAGTATAATCCAGTGGAATAAGTATTTGAGTGTGTTAAGGTGATGCATGGTAAAGATTAGAGGTAGTGGTTATGTGGGTGGATTCTCAGTGTAGAGTATTTAGGTATAGTGGTATGAAATGGTCTTGATATGAGACAGGGAAAAAATGAAAAAGGAAAGAAGAAAAATAATGTTGATGAGAAGAATATAGATAGGAGAGATGGAGGGAGGCTTGTAAAATGGATGAGGAAGAGAGCCGACAACTGAGCAAAAAATAATAAAGCTTGTGTCTCTGAGCTCTCCTCAGGACCTGTCCCTGTGCCACTCTTGTCTATGTAGGCAGAGAGTGTCACTGGATCATGATGCAGTGTAAGCCTGAGGCTCCACACTTTCCACAGGCCCTGTCTGCATCTCTTTCTCTGCCTTTGTTGTTGGCAGGTGTGCAGTCTAAATTTGGGGCATTTTTCCATGGGGCTTGTAAGATCTCTATGTCCTGTGTGCTCTGGGTACCTCCAGCATTTCTGCTCCTATCCAATCACTAGAATGGTGGTCAACCAAGTCTGTCATTTGCCACAGGGGCCCCCAGCTGTACAGTTAACTTACAATTGAGTGCTGCTCTCATTCTGGAGGGAGAGGTGAACTAGGGTGTCTCTGCCACGGGCTTAAGCTGGTTGTCCCAGGCATTCTGGTCAGTGTTGATTGTGTGAGGATATGCCATCTGATTAGAGTGTGGAGTTCTGGAGTCACTTACTCCACATCTGGTCGCTGGGTACACAGGGGGTTGTTAGATATTTCAGGGCTTGTAGACCCCACTCTGGGCAGTTGATGCTACGTTCACAGTCTCCTTTGCTCTCCCTGGTCCACATTGTGGGTTCTGTTCAGCTGCACTTCAATTTTTGTTACTTTGTTTTTACTGCTTTTTTTTTTCTTCTGTCAAGAAGCTGCTTTTACAACAGTTTTGAATCCAGCTCTATAGCACCTAAGCAGAGGTGTTTCACTCAGTTGCCATCTTGGGCTCCTCCAGTAAGTTATTTTAAAATGCCATTTCTCCCAAATTTCTGGAAACTTATTAAAGATTTCCCAAGGTATTTTTTAATTTATTCTTACTACTGTAATATATTTGTTTATGTATAATATTAAAAATACTACAGGGCATGGTAATGACACAGTCAAACAGTACTGAGTAACTTTAGGTAAAATATTTTTTATACCATCTCTCCTCCTTCCAGACCCAAACTCTTATAATATTCACATTTTGCTATTTCCATTTTTACTTATTCTGATTATCATTAACATAATTGTAAATAGTACACTTCTTTATTTTTATTTCTTCATTTCTCACTGTATGATATTTATTAACAAGATACCATGTAAGATGAACAATTTAAAACTTCTACATCCCTCTTAGCTTTGTGTGCTGTGTTTTTTTTCATTTTTCTATTGTTTATGTAATTTTAAGTAATAGAATTCAAACTCTATTGCTCATTTGGACAACTGTATGTATTATCTGAAGGAGATTTTATTTTACATGACTAATTACCCAAGTTAAAACTTGAATATTAATAATTTGGCTGCTCTACAGAAATAAGAGGGAAATGAAAATATCAACAGGGATGCCCTTGATACCACAATCTGTTTACACATAGCACCCCACAGAAAAGTGCAGATTTCATTTTTTAAAATCACAAATAAGAAACTAAGTTATTTAAGAAAGAACAGAGACTGGGATTCCTTGTTATCTCTCTCTGATCACGGGAAGCAACATAATTCTGCAGAAAACACTCAGACTTGTGATGTCATCTCAAGATCTGAGTAGTGCCACACTTTTGGAAAAGCTATCATATATTTAATGAGTTGGACCAGGAATAAAATAGCTTAACTGTAAGTTGATTTTGGCTGATACAATCATATTTTTTTAACAAGTGACTAGAAAGAGATAGTCAACCCTTAACTTTCAGGTTCGAATATACATATTTTTGAAGAGCCTCAGATTTTTTCAGTTTGAAGATAAACACAGATATAGATTATATATGAAATAAACATTAGGAAGTTTGGTGTGTGTGTGTGTGTGTGTGTGTGTGTGTGTGTGTGTATGAGAAACAATAAGCTTTTGGATTTAATGAAATAATTTTGATATTTATTTGGTGTGTTCATTGTTCTGAATCCACATTTAAAGAAGAAAATAGAAAATTAGTAATTTGCTACTACCAAGAGCTCATTATTTTTAGGAAAATATTGATAGCATTTAGAGAACCTGTTAGTGATGATGAACTTGAGAACCCTTAAGCTTTACGTGATGTCTAAATTATTGATCAATAACTATATTTAGTTATTAATTTTTTTGTAAAGGTAAATATTGCATATGACAGATTAATATCATTGCCTTTTGTATGTCATCATTTGCATTTATACTGAGTTTTGGAACTATTGGTGTTGCATAATAGTTCAATATTCTGTCATTTTAGAAGAAATAATATTTCTTCAGAATGTAAAGTTATCAGATACTGAGATAGACTTTATTTCCCTATACAATTACCACTATATATTCAAGCTGATGGCTGCAGAAACTTAAAGTATTATTTTTTCAAACTGTATTCTAATGATACTTATTCAAGGAGATATTAGTGGGTGTTTGTAGAAGTTGTTCAAATAATACCATTTTCTTAGAGAGTCATTATACAAATTAGTACACTTAAGTCTCTGAAAAGGCCTGCAGTACTGTAAATTACCTTTTCAACACTTATTTACTATCACATTTTCCAAGTTGAGCTGTATAATAAGCCTTTCAATTTATTCAGTATATACATTATTGTTATTTCATTTTTTCCAGCATACCTATAATGAACATAGGGTCAGTAAACTCTGTACCACATATTCCCATTTTTTTACTAAATAAAGTTGTATTGTAACATAGCTGTGCCCGTTTGTGGCTTTTGTGCTATAATAACACAGTTGAGTAGCTACCACATAAACCTATGGCTGCCACTATTAGATATATAATCATTATCTAATAATTTTCCAGCAGGGTATAGCTTTTTTTCAATCAATAGCATAACACAATACCACTAAGCATCAAACTGGAAAACACTGGCTTACAGAAATGTATTAATCAGGTGTGGTAGCATACACCTGTAATCACAGTACTTATAAGGCTGAGAGAGGAAGATCATAGATTTGAAGCCAGCCTTAGAAAAGTAGTGAGACACTCAGCAACTTAATGAGATCATAGTTCAAAAAAAAAAAAAAAGTCTGGAGGTAAGCTCAGAAGTAGAATGCTCCTGGGTTCAATCCTCAGTACCCCAAATTAAAATTATATATATAAATGATACATATATAAAATTATATGTATATATTAATTTTAAACAGGTTTTTTAAAAGCACTACAAATTAAATGTACATAACCATATAACATATAATTAAATTTAATTATACAAACCTTTAATAATGTGACTTATATAGCTGATTAATGGATCTATTTTAAAGTGTCTCATTTTAACATAATTAACTTATTTGAAATTTAAAAAAATGTTTTGGAGAAAAAGAATATAAGTATTGCAAATCTTGTCTAAAGCAGAGAGAAAAACTCTACATCCAAAGCCACTTTATGCTCTTATATTTCTTTTGAATAAGTCCTCCAAGAAGATTAAATATGGATTATTAGCTTCCTTTCTTGATTTCTTTTTAGTAGAAATTCCTGACATGTACATTCCATGTACATGATTACTATAATTTTCTTTTTGAATTTTGGAGTACTTTGCTCCCTATTCTGATTCAAAATTAACTAGGATAGGTGTGAAGTTACAAATCTTGAAATTTGAATTTAACCCTGGCTCCAATGATATCTAGATATCCAAACTAAAAAGTTAGTGTTCCATAAAGTACTAATAATATTCAGCTGAACTAAACTCTCTGAACTTTTTTCCAGGAAGAACTGAACCCCATTATTGTTACCCCACCAATCCAAGCCATTGATCAGGACCGGAATATTCAGCCGCCATCAGATAGGCCAGGCATCCTCTACTCCATCCTCGTTGGTTCGTATCTGCTAAGAGTTTTCACTCTAGAAGCATGTTAACATTTTTTCTCAAATCAGGGAAAACTCTTTTAGTAACAAAGTATTTCTTATTGGAAATTATAGTTACATTTACATATAAAAATTGACATAATAAAGGTTTTTCTTCTTCATGATTAGTTTTAGTGAAAGGTATTCAAGAACAAATAAAAACACTTTTATGGAAGAACAGAAGAAGCAAAGCAAAATGAGACATTAACCTACATGTTGATAGTTTTCTCCATATCCACTTATAAAGCATGCTCTAGGGATCAAAGGAAAAACACTATTTACTGTACTGGTATTTTATCACTGGTCATATATGATGCACAATTCTAATAATTTGTGACTGAATTAAGAACTATTTTGGAGCCAAAGGGAGTAGAGAGCATCAATATCTCAAGGACACATTATATATTATATACTTGGCAATGTTTTTTTTTACTTTACAGAAGCCATTCTAATCTATCCTCATGCACATACTGTTACTTGTGCAAAAAAATGATGTAAATTTGACTATGCTGTTCATAAATTACTTTTGGTAAAATATGATGTTGCTAATTTGCATAGTTTATAAAGACTCTAAAGAGATGAATACATGGAAGACCATGTATAGCTTAATGAAGAAGGGCTGATTTTGAAATATGCTTGCAAAATAACTTCAGTGAAGTCAATATTAGCTTTCAAACATTTTTGTCTTGTCTCCATCCTTTATGCATATATGCATCATAACAACCAATAGACATTAGACAGATTCTAAACTCTTATGCTATATTGTACTTAGAAATGTTATCTGGAGGAAGGGTGGGGTACACCAAGTGCTGTGTGCATTTATGTCACTGTCAACATGTTTTACATTATGATGTGAGACTATAATGCACCAATAAAAGCACATTATAAAAATAAATATGCAAATAAAAAATTGAAGTGCTCTGTTTTAAGCCTTTTTTCTTTAGAGCAACACATATACCATAAACCAGTTGCAGAGATAAGACTGTTAAATTATCAAAAAACTGTTATGAACATAAGCCTCTTTTAAGGCTACAGTGGTCTTTTTGGAGATAATAAGAAATATATGTTGATCATTTTGTTAATTGAAGGCTTGATAATATGCTACAACATATTTACTTATGCATATTATAGATATATAAATGTTATAAGTTATATATAGTATAATAAATTTTAATTGTATTATAATGCAAGATATTAAATATATTTAATATATAAATTATATAAATTATGCTACTATAAGTAATATATAATATGTAGCATATATTTATAATACATTATATGTTCATATATATGATGTTAATCATTGTACTAGAGGGCTCCTCTATTACTTTCAGACAGTATGGATAGATCCTGTTTGCTAGATATGAACTATGGATGTAAATATCTGGAAATGTCACCTATGAGTGGTTGTTGGTCCTACTACATTATCACTCATGGTGGGATTATTACCATGTGATCTATTATACTCTGCAACCCAAGTCACCTCTTTCACCTAGATGTGTTAAGGTATGTTCACCAGAATTTTCTGCAAAAAGGAGGAGGGGTTTGCAGGGAAAATCTGAGTGAAAAATTCTTGGAATATACACAGAATTAATATCAAAATTACTCCCTCCTTTAAAAATGGAGTTTGATTTATCCTCAAATGGTATGATTTTTAGAGGGGTAAGTAAAACTCTGCCCCATCAATCATCTTCCCATGACTATTAAGAAGATGAGTCTTAGGTTTAAATTGGTGCATGTATTACAGTAAAAATATTTACAATAAGACCTCAACTGGTAATTACAAAATAGAATTTTCTACTGAACTGAGATTTTCCATAAAACTGACAATGTGAATGACATAAAACTTACATAAATGATAAAAAAATGTACTGAATTGGTTTTCCTTTGGGTACTTATGATTACAAAAACATCAGTCATATCTTTTAAAAAAATCTGTCACTGTTGTTTACTCAGTACTGTACTGTAAAATAACAAGTCATGAGATTAGATGAAACTTTTAGCAATTTAAGAATATATCTCACATAAAATAAGCAAAAGTAATTGAGTAAAGACTTCTGAAAATTTAACCCTCACTAAAGGTTGAACAAATGTCCCCCACAGACTCACATATAAAGACTCAATCCCTTGGTTGATGGTTTTGGAAGTACTGTGTATCTTTAAGAGGTGGAGACTTGTGAGGGGTCTCTAGGTCATTGGAGCATACATTTAAAGGAGGCAGAATACAGGTGAAGCTCTTTTAAAGCCTCATTCAAAAAGAATTATTATCTTACTTATCTGGTGGTTTCCTAGAAAAACCCTCATTAAAAACTGTCCCAGATCACCCAATGCAAATGCCTTCTCCCTGAGGAATATTTATAAAAAATAATTATAAACAAATGTTTCACCTTTGTGAGTGTCTGTGATGATATATGACAATTTTTGCAAACAATAGACTAACCAAAAAGCTTTAGAGAGAAATATAGAGAATGATATTCATAGGTGATTTTTAAAAGCTTCAAAAAATTTCTGTGACTCTAAAAGAACAATAGCAAAAATCATGCCAATTGTCTCAGTCAATATCCTAATTGTTGTAATTCAAAACAATTACCACACAACTTAGAGGAAGGTCGATTTACTTGCTCATAGTTTTAGGATATTTCAAAATTCAGTCCATGCCAAACTGGTCTGAGGAGCTCAGGGCATAGTGGCCAGAGGCAGGGAGGAGAGCATGGACAGTGCTCTCACAGCATAGAGGTCAGAAGCAAGAGAGAGCAAACAAGCAAGGGAATTCAAAGACAAAAGCACACTCTTAAAACCACCTTCTCCAGCCATACCTCACCTGCCTAGGTTACCACCCAGAAAATCCATTACAGTAGATGAAATTACAACCTTTATAACTTATTATATCAAATCTGAGCATTAATAGTGAGCTCCTCAGGGGACATTCTATATCTAAACATGACACCATGTGTATGCTCAGGAAACTATAGGAAGGGGGCTTAACCCTATCATCTCTGGCTACTTTACAACTCTGCAAAAGCAGTCAGTAAAGGTTAAGATGGGGTCTCAAAATGCAGAGTTGAGGATTAAAGATGCAATCTAATGTGCACAGCTTCCTATCAAGAACCACAAAATTTATTGTCTCCATGCATGTGACCAAAATCTCTATTCAATTGTTATTTTACCAATAAACTAAATACAGACCTTAATAATCATTTGTGACAAAGGGTACATACTTTAGAGTATTAATTTAGAAAAGTAAGAAAACAAATTAGTATAGCTACAGTAAGTATAAAGTTCAACAAACCCTGGGGAGTGTGGTAATCTGATTTCCATAGTTGTCACCAGATACTATTTGAAAAGTCATGTTTTAAGCAATATTGCAAGACTAAAAAGAAACAATAAAATATGGCAGATACAAACAAAAAATCAATTTTTCTGAGGAAAACAGGATATTAGACAAAGACTTTCAATCTTCTATTTTAAGTATGTTGAAAGAGCTAAATGAAATTATGTGCAAGGAACTAAAGAAAATTATATGAATGTGAACTTGCCAAATAGAGATTGTAAGCAAAAAATTAAATCATAAAAATGCGATTCTATCACAAGGAAAATATAATTCTGAAATAAAAATTTTACCAGAAATTTTTGTGCTGAACATAAGATTCAAGTAGAAAGAAGAAATATCAGCAAGTGTAACCAGAGATCACCTGGCATTGTCAAGTCTTAGGAGCAAAGAGAAATAACAAATGAAGAAAAATAAATGTAACCTCAGGGGCTTATAGGATAATATTATTTATACCAACCTATGAAAAATGGAATTTCTAAAACAGCAGATATATAGAATATATGAATAAATAATAGCCCAAAACTTCCTAAGGTTGAGGATATTGATCTACACATCCAAGAAGCTCAATAAACTTCAATTAGGAAAAACTGAGAGAGATTTCTAACTAGATACATCCTGAAACTGTCAAGTGACACAGAGAATGTGTGTGTTTGTGTGTGTGTGTGTGTCTGTGCCTGGGGATCAATCCCAGGATCTTGTAAATGCTAGGCAAGTTTCTTTCCACTAAGTTATATTCTAACCCTGCCACAATCTTAAAAGCGATAAAAAAGAGCAAATATTCATAGGCAATTTATCCTCATTAAAATTAGCATCCGATTTCTCATTAGAAACCATGGATGTGAGAATGCAATTGGATGATATGTTCAACATGCTGAAAGAAAGAAAATTAAACTAATAATTCTACATAGGACAAATCCTTTCTTTAAAATTCCTTTAGTCTCAAATTCTTTTATAAATCTTCATTACTCTAAATATTATTGATTATTAACATTGTCATAGTTATGTGCATAGTATAATTATATTGGAAATGTCATGAGGAAGATACAGATTTTAATGCATATATCAGGTTGAAGAATAGAAGAAAATACTCTGTGACCCTAAATTCTTTCTATTGTATGGTTCATCTATCACAGTGACTAGATAGATTTTTTAGAGCAGTTTATTTTTCTTTTTATTATTTGTTTACTTTTATTGGTGCATTGCAGTCATACATCTTTGTTAGGTACAAGCTAGTACAGGCATACATGTACATATCACTCATTTAACCCTTTCTCAATTCCTGCCCCATTCCCTCCCCCTCCCTCCTTCTCAAGTTCAGTTTAGTGATTGACTTTGATATGGTTGTGAAAGTACATCATGTGCAGTAGAGTGTTTGCCATCTCCCCACCATCATCTACAGTTAAGTCACCTTCTTTGCTCATCTAAGCTTTCTCCTTCTTCATCTAGAGTCCCTCTTATGACCCACTTTCTCTCTAGTTTCCACATATTAGGGAGAGCATATAATTTTTTTTTTTACATTTCATTACTGACTAATCTCACTTAACATAAGATTTTCCAGTTCCATCCATTTCCAAGCAAATGACCTGATTTTGTTCATCTTTATAGCTGAAAAAAATTCCATTGCATACATATCCCATACTTTTGTAATTCATTCATCTGTTGATGGACATCTTGACTGGTTGCACAGTTTGGCAATTGTGAATTGTGTGGCTATAAACATAGATACACATATATTGGTCTGATAGTTTGGTTTCCATTTTTATGGGTAGATATCCAGAAGGGGTATTTCTGGATCATATGGTAGGTTCATTCTCATTCATCTAAGGATCCTCCATACTGTAGTGTTTTCCAAAGTAGTTACACTAATTGCAATCCCACCACCAGTGTATTAAGGTTCTCACTTCTCAACATCCTCTCCAGTATTTGTTGTTGTTTGTGTTTTTGAAGATTGTCATTTTAATTGGGGTTAGGTTAAATCTCAGGGTAGTTTTGATTTGCATCTCTCTGATTGCTAATGATGTTGAACATTTCCTCATACATTTATTGGCCATTTGTATTTCTTCTTTTGTAAAGTGTCTATTAGACATTTTGGATTGATTTATTTGATTTCTTAGTTGTAAGTTTCTTAAGTTCTCTCTATATTCTAGATATCAGTCCTCTATTGGAGGAGTAGCTAGCAAAATTTTTCTCCCATTCTGTGGGCTCTCAGTTGAGATTCTTGATAGCTTCCTTTACTGCACAGAAACTCTAAATCTACTGAAAAATAAATTGAGAAAACAATTCCACTCACAATAGCACCCCAAAGATAGAATACTTAGGGATAAACCTAACCAATGAGGTAAAGACCTCTATAAGGAAAACTATAAAAAGTTGAAAAAAGAAATTGAATACCACCTTAGAAGATGGAAAGTTCTTCCATGCTGTTGGATAGGCAGAAGAGATATCATCAAAATGGCCATTCTCCCAAAAGTGATCTACAGATTCAATATGATACACACTAAATTACCAATGTCACCCCTCACATAGAAAAATCAGTCCTTAAATTCATTTGGAACAACAAAAAGCTCAGAATAGCCAAAGTAGTTCTTAGCAACAAGAACCATGTAGTAGGCATCATAATACCTGACTTCAAACTATACTACAAAGTCACAGCAATAAAAACAGCGTGATATTGGTACAAAAACAGACATATAGACCAATGGAGCAGAATAGAAGACTCAGAAAGAAACCCACACAGTTACAGTCAATTTATTTTTGACAAAGGAGTCAAAACCATACACTGGAAAAAAGATAGCTTCTTCAACAAATGGTGTTGGTAAAACTAGTTAACCATATTCAGAAAAATGGAAGTAAACCCCATTTTCTCACCCTGAACAACTCAAGATGTATCAAAGACCTGAAAGTCAGGCCAGAGACCTTGCAGCTACTTGAAGAGGGCATAGGTCCAATGCTTCACCATATAAGCACAGATCAAAACTTTTTCAATAAGACCACAAAGGCACAAGCAACTCAAAGGAAGATCAACAAATTAGATTTTAAGGTCTAGAAAAATATGTTAGAATTATCAGCTAAATCTTAGTTATTTTATATGAATAATATGTCAGCTAAATCTTAGTTATTTTATATGAATAACATGTAAATAGACTATCAGAGGAATGGAATATTAATACAATCATTTTTAGGTTGAAATAAGGATTAGATGGAGAAACCCAGAGTTTTAAAGATGTTTTTGAAGTAAGATCAAATTTGAATGAATTAAGCTTGCCTCATTTTCCCAAATGAGATAAAGTAAGTGACTATGAAGAGACTTTAAGCATAGATATGCATTTCTGTTTTGGGACATTAGTTTTATACTTAATACTTTGGTTTCTGCAAAGTACACAGCATTCAAGGGTCATTAAAAGATTTTCATAGACAATCATCTCAATGTTAGTTACATACTATAGTTGCTTTCATTGTAGCAAAGGAAATGGTGGGTGGATTCATTTGACAGAGATTGATAATACATTCCTACATACCCAAATATTTAAAATTTGGGAATGAAACATAAATTTCTATCTGTTCTTATGGAAGGATAAGAACAGTAGGCAGGATATTTATATTTCTGTGTGCACAAGATTTTTAGTTTAATATTATATGTGAAGTTTTACATTCTTAGTGAAGAAGGAAAAACTAATTCAGTATTAAGTGTTCTTCTGTTTGATATTGAATGCACATTTTCCAATATATCAAGCATTAAACATGAAAACTCTCTTGAATGGAGTTTGTTGGTTTAAGAAAACAAACAAGTGAAGGTGAGTTTGTTTTGGCAGTAAAGAAGAAAGAACTTTGATTTCTATCAGAATTGCAGGAAATGTTTAAACATATAGTAAAAGCAGGAATTTCAATAAGAAAGATTTAAGGACTTTACCCCAGAGACTTGCTAGTATAATGGTTCAGAAATCACACCTATCCTTTTTTTCCCTCTGAGTGAAATTATTGAAACAGAAACAGATAATTACATATTCTTTTTCAGTCACCTGCACTTACATGTAGAGGGTCAGAAGTAGTATGCTCATAAATTGTAAGTAAATACAGCTCTTAGAAACATGTTAAGATATAAGTAATTTGAAAAATAATATAAAACACAAAGACAATTCAAAGAGGAAAGGTTAACTTCTGCAATCAATGATGCTAGAACAATAGAGTAGCTATATATAACCAAACAAAACTTTAACCATACCTGAAACCACGCATAAAATTAATATGAAAGGCTTTCTATCTGTGAATGTAAGACCTAAAACTGGAAACCATCTAAAAATACATTAGCAGAAATTGTAGTGTCTTTAGGATTGACAATTATCTTAATTATAAAAAAATATAAAAACAAAAAAAGAAAAATTAAGCTGGGCATGGTGGTGGACTCCTGTAATCCCAGTACTTGTGAGGCTGAGAAAGGAAGATCACAGGTTCAAAAACAGACTCAATAATTTAGTAAATTTCTCAGCAACCTTAGCAAGACCCTGTTTCAAAACAAAACTAAAAAGTGTTGGGGGTGTAGTTCAGAATTAGAATTCTACCTGAGTCCAATCCCCAGTATCAAAAAAAGGAAGAAAAAGAAGAAAAACAGGAAGAAAAAAGAAAAATTTAAAGTTTTTAAAATCATCCAAATAAAACTTCATTTGCTTTTCAAAGGTATTGATTAAAAAGATGAGTGACAAAAGAGACTATATTTGCAAAACATTAATCTAATAGAACTTTTATTGGGTAATATATAAAACACAATTTAAAAAGAATGAGATAACTCAATTACAAGGTAAAAATAAATTGTTTTGTTTTTTGCAGCATTGGTGATTGAACTAAAGGGCATTCTACCTCCGAGCTACACTCCCAGTTCTATTTTTTATTCTTTATTTTGAAACAGGGTCCACTAAGTTGTGGAGAGCCTCACTCAGTAGCTGAGGCTGACTGCGAACCAGAATCCTCTGGTCTCAGCCTCCCAAGTACTGGGATTACAAGTGTGTGCCACCACACCTGGATGGAAATAAGTTTTCATAAACTTTTTATCGTAGAAAATGTGCAGACTGCAAACAGACATGTGAAAAGTTGGTATAGTTCACTTGCCTTTAGAAAAGACAAATTTAAACCAAAGTAATTATCATTACAAAGCCACTAGAAGGGCAAACATTTTAAAAACTGACTGCATCAAGTTTTGGTGAAGGTGTGGAGAATCTGGGACTCTCACACAGTGCTGATGGGGAATTTAAAATAGTATGGCCACATTGAAAATTAGTTTAGCAGTATCTTAAAAAGTTAAACATTACTCAAAAATGAAAAGAAAATATTATTGGTTAGACATGTCCAGTTTGATGAATCTCTGATGCTTTCTATTGCATTGAGAGAAGCTGTTCTCCCAATCTACATACTGTAAAATGCCATTTAAATTACTGTCTCCAAAAGTGGAAAGTATAGTGATGGTGAGCAAATCACTGATTGCTAGGGATTAGAATCTTGAAGGGTTACAAAAACACACACATATATGTACACATGTAATATGTATGAAAAATATATATGAAAATTTATAAAATTGTACTTCCCTCCTGAAGTCAATAAAACATTTAGACATATACTATGACTTGGCCATTCTACTCCTAGATTATTTACCCAAGAAAATCAAAATTATGTACATATTCAGAGATATGAAAAGAATGCTCACAGAAATTTAATTTGCAATAGAACATTACTCAAATCCTCATCAACATATTAATAGATAAATACATTGTAGATTATCAACACAATAGAATAATACTAAGGTAATAAAAAGAAAGTAACTATGGAAAAACAACATGGATCTCAAATTTGTTAGGGTAAGTTAAAGACACCAGAGCTACCTTAACAAAAGGGAGAGCACACTGTACAAATGGTTCCATTTATATACTTACCTAGAAAATACATATTCATGTATACTGACAGAAAATGACCAGTGACCATGGAAGTGGGAGATTGGGATGGATGGAGAGAGTAAAGATAACAGGAGAAAATTTCAGGCAAGGGTAAATTGGCACATTATTTTAATTAATATGATAAACACAAAATTACAATTTTTAAATATATTAAGTTTATTGAATAATAATTATATATCAAACCTATAGAAAACTATAGGTCCATAATTTTAAAATAGTAGTGAAAGTTATATTTCCTCTACAAACCTACAAAAGAATTTACTTAGTATTCAAAATAATAAAGATTCTGGCCACTGTTCATTCTGTTGACTAGAATAGAATTATAATTCTGAAATTAACTATACTACTTTATAATTTTGGTAGGGGAAAATTCAGACCTCAATTTTACATGTAAATTTGGGTAATCAAAGCTGTTTTCTGCAAAACAACTCCAGATGACTGACCTGCCCTAATTTGTATTTTTACTTATTATTTTTGTAACTTGATATCATCAAAACAATCATATTTATGTAAGTTCTTTAAAGTAAGAACTTTATTTAGTATTATAAAATTTTGAAGTTTACACCAGATTCTAACTAAAATTGCAGACATATTATGAAACCAAGTAATAATTTGAGAATTTAAGTAGAAATAATGTATAAGATATGGTAACAGGGCTGGTAGTATAGCTTAGTAGTAGAGGAATAGTGTAGCATGCATGAGACCTGGGTTCGATCCCAGCAATAGGAAGAAGGAGGAGGAGGAGGAGGAGGAGGAGGAGGAGGAGGAGGAGAAAAAGATGTAGCAAGGAAATACAAATGGCCAACAAATATATGAAAAAAATGCTCAAAATCTTTAGCTATCAGGGAAATGCTAATTAAAACTACACTGAGATTCCATCTAATTCTAGAAAGAATGGCAATCATCAAGAACATAAATAAAAATAAATGCTGGTGAGGTTGTGAGAAATAGGAACCCTACTATACTTTTGGTGGAACTACAAACTAGCATAACCACTATGGAGATCAGTGTCAAGGTTTCTCAGAAGACTGGGAATGGAACTACCATAAGTCCTAGCAGTAGTTCCCCTGGATATTTTCCCAAAGGAAATGAAATAAGAATTTTAATGATACTTGAATATTTTTTCATAACACTACAATTTGCAATAGCCAAATTATAGAACCAGCTTAGGTATCCATTAACAGATTAATGGATCACAAAACTTTGGTATATATACACAATGGAATTTTACTATTTGGTATATATACACAATAGAATTTTACTCAGTCATAAAGATTAACAAAATCATTGTGTTCCAAAATCATTCCATTTGCAGGAAAATGGATGGAACTCAAGAATATCATACTAAGCGAGTACAGCCAGTCTCAAAAAACAAGTAGATGTATGTTTTCTGTTATATGTGGAAGCTAGAGAGATATTTGGAAATAAGGGCAATATTAGAAAGATGATCAGAGACTCCAGGGGAGTGACTGAGGAGGATTGAGGAAGGGAGACAAATTCATAGTGTAATAGTTGAAATAATGCTATGAATGTACACAAAACTAACAATTCCAGTATCAAAGAAATGTGGGGGAATGTGAAGGGGGGAAGGACCCAGTAGAGAGGGCACCAAGAGCTGTGTGCATACATTTGTCTGACACGCTATACCCAAATGTGATGTAAAATCACACTGCACCAAATTAAAATAAAAGGGTTATGATAGTTTTCGAAGCTTATGTGTACATGTGTAATAGGTACATAATAGAAGTATTACCTGGTATTTAGTTATTTTGCCCTAAAATAATGAAAAGGTTGGAAATTAACAGCTGCTCCAGAGATTGTTTATTTTATTTACTTATGTGTTTGCTTATTTATTTGTTTGCTTATTCATCTATTTGTGTGTGTGTGTGTGTGTGTGTGTGTGTGTGTGTGTGTGTGTGTGTTACTAGGAATTGAACCCAGGGGCATTCTACCTCAGAGCTACCCTCAGTTCTGTTTTATTCTTATTTTGAAGCAGGGTCTCACTAAGTTGTGGCGGGCCTCACAAATTGCTGTGGCTGGCTGTGAACCTGCGATCTTCTTGTCTCAGCCTCCCAAGTACTGGGATTACAAGCATATACCACCACACCTGTCCTCTCATGCATCTTTTAGATTGCATTTGTTGCCCCTTTGTTCTTCTATGTCACAAAAGGCATTCTGAGACATGAGTGAAACAAAATTCTTTCTCCAAGAAGGGATTGGTTTATACTAACAAAGCCAAAGAGAGACATAACTTACAAGAGCCATTTTCTTTTTCTCACTGCAATGTCTCTATTCCTATTCCACTGCTTGATGTTCATAGATAATAGAAATCAACCAAATATCAGAAAATAAAATTTAAACAGATATTAAAAACAGAAAACATTTAATGTGCAAAATTCTAAACTTTTCACTGAGAAATTAATTCAGGTTTTCATTTTCCTCAATGAAACTGTGAGTGAAAATGGGGAATTTTCTTAGTATCCATACCAATAAAGGTTCTGGCAACCATTAATTTGTTAACTATAAACAAATGATACTTCTGAAATTGACTGTAGTATTTATAATTTTGGTGGTGGGAGATACAAGTCTCAATTTTACATTTAAGTTTGGACAATCAAAGATGTTTCTATGGAACAGCTTGAGGTGAGCAGTAAATGCACAAACAATGTGTTCTTAGTTTTCATTAGAAGAGCATGATACTTTTAAGGAATATAGGAAATTAAATTATACTCGTCTTTACTTTTTGTCCAAGCAGATTTATTTTTAAGTTGCTAGTTACACTTTTGCTATGTTAATATTCTATAATGATGTCTAAAATCCAACCTTCCATAAAGAGAAGCCAGTGGAGCCCACGCATCTGATTCATCTAATTATTTGGGTGCTATATGTAATAAGAAGGAAGTGTTTGTGCTCCGGAATTAAATACCTGAAGTTTGACTCCTAGCTCAGTCAGTTACTTGCTGTGAGAGTTCAAAACATTGTACTTAATTTCTCTGAGTGTTAGCTTCTTCACAGATCAAACAATATCTTCCCTGTATGGCTGTTTAGACTTAGATATGGTAGAGCATTTGTAAGTAAAGAAATTAAAATATTTTTCCCACAGTAACTTCAGAGTTAACTAATAATAGATGTTTTCCCAGATCAGCTGCTTTTATTTCTTTAGTGAGGCTCCGTGTTTAGGACCCATCCTTGTATACAACCTGCAGGATTCCACTCTGATGGGCACTATGATAACATATGACCAGAATCAACTCAAAATTGCCTTTTAAAAATATTTTGTTAGAAATATATAAAAAAGAAAATGAAAATATTCCAATTTATATTACCTATATAAACAGTTGTCAGTATGTTTGGATTTGACTTTGGTGAATTGACTTTTACATTTTTTTACTTTGAGGAAAAGAATGTTGCAGGTCACAGAGTACAATAATACAACTGAAAGAAATTTTTGCAAGAAGAAATGTATTTCAACTTACTAAAATGCCTACATTTAAGAAATATCCACCCTAAACATTAATGGTCTCATCAAAACTTTTATTCTAATTTTCTAAGGTTGACATGATTAGTTAAATACTGATCTTTAAAAAATTGCTGACATCGAACAGAATATGTTCATATTAGTTTCCAGGCATCTTGATATTTTGTTTAAATTACTAGTCATTATTTATTGCAAGATCTGTTGAAAGATCAGGCAGGCTATAATTAAGATTTATGAACCATTAAAATGCAATTTTATAATCCAAAATTTACATTCCCTCTAATTAAAGATCTCTCTTAATAAAAAAAAATTTGGAAAATCATCCAAATATTTTCCATTCTCTTACACAAAAGCTAATTAATTATATACTACATTTGTGTCTGCTTTTCCTAGACTGCATCATTTTGAAACTTAATTTACTAATGAAATTGTAATTTTGTTGCTCATTTAATGAAGGAAAATAGAGCAGATACACATATTACTTTTTGTTCTCAGTTATATGCTGAAATCTCAATGTCTTTCAGGGACTCCTGAGGATTACCCACGATTTTTCCATATGCACCCTAGGACTGCAGAGCTCAGTCTGCTGGAGCCAGTAAACAGAGACTTTCATCAGAAATTTGATTTGGTTATTAAGGTAAATTAAACTAATATCTAATTTCCTCATATTTATGAAATGCTAATCAAAGAAACATGTAGAGGCAAATGTAGGCACTTATATGTTTTAAAAAATTAAAATTAATGTGAATATCAGTTAACTAACTTTTTGCCTAAAATGGAACACATTATTTACAGTTTTAATAAAATAATTTTTTAGCACTATGCAGTAAAATACTACAGATTTCATATGTAATATATGTCCTGGTTAAATATATAGTTCTACATAATAAAACTTATTACCTATTCTAACATTGTTTCAACTAAAGTGAATTAGCTTTTAGTCAGAAAAGGACAACCAATGAATATATATATATATATATATATATATATATATATCTTGATATAATTTTTATTTTAATAATGTATTATTTTTAAATGCTGATTTTTAACATGAAAATGAAAAGTCTTGTTCATCCTGAGATTCTTTTAACAGATGTCTCATTATTTTATTTACATTGAATGATAATCCTACAACTTAATGTTTCAAAGCTAATGTAATCTACTTACATTATAATTTTGATTTAATAATATCTAATATAGTGAAATCATGTAAGAGATACTGTGTAAATCTGGATGATTTTATAATTAATTCCCATAGATTTCTTTGAAAAGGTGAGATTTAAGTTGGGCACTGAAAGAAGGGTAGGAATTTGCCAAGCAGAGTTGGAGACTGAAAGGGCATTATAATAAGTAAAAGAAAGGATAATGGCAGAGATGAAGAGTACGTGTAGTGCATATTGAATGACATTTTCAGGTCTATTCATACAAAGTGATTAGCTATAGAAATAAATATGATATTTTATTTTACTTTTTAAAAATTAATAAAAGGAAAGGTAGTGAAATAAAGAAATGTACGCAGCTTGCACATTATGCATGCTGTTTTCCATACATTTTTCCAATAAATTGTTACCATGACCTTATAGTATGCTCATTTGTACAAAATATAGAAACTAAGACTCAGATAGGGTAAGTGATTAACTCAGAGTTATGTGAATAATCAGGGGTAAAGACTTAAAGTCAGTTTTGTCTAAGCTACAGCTATTCTCTTTTCACTTCATACAATATGCAGCTGCTGAGGAATGGTTACCTTTTTTAACTATCTGTATAAAGTTTCAAATAACATGTATACATACATATATGTACACAACTGCTAATAAGAAACCACATAAAAAGAGATAATAAAATATCACTTATGTCCACTTTAGTCTGTGGACTCAGGAAAAAATTTCTGAGGAGAGCTGGGTGTAGTGGCGCACGCTTGTAATCCCAGCATTTGGGAGGCTGAGACCAGAGGACCCGAGTTTGCGGCCAGCCTCAGCTACCTAGTGAGGCACTTAGTGAGACCTGGTTTCAAAATAAAGAATAAAAAATAGGGCTGGGGGTATAGCTCAAAGGTAGAATGCCCCTGAGTTCAATCCCCAGTACCGCAAAAAAAAAAAAAAAAAAAAAAAATTCTGAGGAGTACCCCAAGCTAGATGTTGCTAGATGGAAAAAGTTTGGCCAATGAATACAAGTGGGAAATATGTTCGATTGTAATGAAAAACAGAAGTAAAGTCTTGGAGGCATAATGTAGCAGTACAAGCAGTTAACAGGGAAATAAGGCAAAGCATCGGTGCACAGAGAGAGCCATAGGAATGGATGAAGCTTCCTTTGAATTCTTTTGGTAAGTGGGAATCATTCAACAATGTGACACTACTTTTACTATTTATATAAAATGGCCATGCACAAGATTCACCTTCCTGCCTTGGCTATTTTATTGTAATTGCCATGGGACTATATGAAACTAAAAGATGTGTATATATTGTCTCCCATCACCTACCTGGAGTTCTGTGGGATCCTTGAATAGTGTGCTTTCTGTGGAAATTAAGAAATGACAAAGCCCTGTTTTCTAACTATCTGGCACTTTTGAAACTAGAAATCAATTATTTTCCATTATAGTCAAAGTCAACTGTCTTGGTGTACCTGAGCACAGTGTAACTTGGTCCATCAATTATAAAAATAAAATAAATTAGAACTGGCCACCAGTAATTTCTTTATGTTTTAATAACATTTTATATTATTAATAGAAGTTTAAACAGGCATTATTAGATTCAAATTCCTGTGTTTTGTGTGCAGTCAAGGGGATAATAAACAAAGTTATCAATCTATAAAAATAATAATATGCCTCCTACTTGAATAATAGCTGATTATTGTGACATTGTTCAAGAATCCATTGAAATGCTACAGTCTGGCAGTTCTGTTGTTAGTCTTTCAACTTCTCCTTTTCTTATTTTAAAAATGATTCATTTTTAATTGACTGAAAATGTTTTGTTGGACTTAATCCCAATATCTGTTTTGGAAGCTGAGATAAAGTAAAATATAATAAAGTATTTTCTTCCAGACTTTGAATTGTCTCAATTTGGCTGATAAAATATGATATCATTATATTCATAAAGCAAAAAATACCCATTATGTAGAAAAATTGAAGCATATTACTTAAAATACTAGATGGTAATGAAATTAGTTCATGTGTAAAACCTCTATAACAAATCACAGAAAATTCACTTTCATTATTATAAGAATAGTATTTTATAAGTGCTATTAGTTGATGTATATACTCCAGTCATCTAATAAAAGGATACTAGTCTTTAATTATTAAAACAATAAAATAATAGTCTCTTAGTTATTAAAGAATAATTACATTATTTTTTCAAATGTCCTTTGATTAACAACTTTAACCTTTGATTAAGCAAAGGTCACTGTGAAATTATAGTCATCATTGCATTATTTTCATGTTCTCATTCAATGGCTCACTCTGTATTGAATCTGTCTCATTTATTTCCTGACATTGTATCCTGTACGTAACCATACCTTTGTAGAACATGTGGAAGGTACTCAGTAAACATTTGTAGTAATGGTTTTCTCCCTGGCACAGTAAATGTTTAAAAACTGCTGAAAGGCATCTACATTGTCACCTATTTAAATGAGTATATTGAAAAGTGTTTGCATTTGATAAAATTCTGTCTCACATCTCTGTCCATTAAAAAAATTAAAAGGATGAGATAAAATTATCAAATCACCTCAATCCCCAAATAAAAAGTCAGGCTTATGTAAAAACTGTTAAATATTTTTATGACTATTATTGCTTTTTTATAAAGGAAGTATATATTTTTGACGTAAAAAATGAGCCACAAGGTCAAAATTAGTGACCCTGACAATTAGCGTTGATGCACCAGTTCTCCTGTCAATGTGTTTAACTTTAGTAGTTGGAGAGATACAGAAAACAATAGCCTGAGAATTGATTGAGGCCTAACATAACATAAACTATAATTCATGACCCTACATGAATTTCTAATGCCACCACTTTAGAAAATGTCTATCAAAGCCAGGCGTGGTGGTGCATGCTTGTAATCCCAGCATTTGGGAGGCTGAGACCGGAGGACCCGGGTTCGCGGCCAGTCTCAGCTACCTAGTGAGGCACTCCGCAACTTAGTGAGACCCAGTTTCAAAATAAAGAATAAAAAATAGGGCTGGGGGTATAGCTCGGAGGTAGAATGCCCCTGAGTTCAATCCCCAGTACCGCAAAAAAAGAGAAAATGTCTAGCAACTTCTTTAATGATGATGATGATTACATTTTTCTTCCAAGGAATTCAATGGAAAATCCAAATTCAATATTTTTTAATTTAAAGCAGGGTCTCCTTAAGTTGCCAAGGGTCTTGCTAATTTGCTGACTATGGCCTGGAACCTGTGGTCCTCCTGTCTCAGCCTCCCAAGTACTGGAACTACAGGCATGTGGCACCATGCCAGATTCAGTATTTTCAAAACATATGGCATCCACTAGTTTTCAATTGTCCAACCCCTTTTTTGAGCTCTAACTAGGTACCTGGTTTGGAGTTGAGGAAACAGAAATGGAAGCTCTGTCCCAAAGCATTTCCAACCATAGACATTATGCTCTTAGATTTATTTCCCTTCTGATGTTTACATCATTTTCTCTATTATATTCTATATAAGTAATCCCACTATCATGCAATTGTGTCAAATCAAAAATAGAGGAAATTATACATATCCCTTTTAAATTTCACACCTACTTTCAATTCTTTTTCAGTTAAGAATGTTGTAATTGGCAATTCATCTAAACTAGGCATTCCTATTTCTTCGTAGGTCTTTTCTCTCCTACATCCCCATACTGTCTTCCAGCTCATGAGCTTATTACAATAAAATCTGTCACATATTTATTTTCCCCTGTGTTTTTTTCTATTGGTGCATTGTAATAATACATCTTGATGACATTCAGGGTGATAGAGGCATACATGCACACTGCACTCCTTGAGCCCTTCCCCAGTTCCTATCCTATTCTTTCCCCCTCCCCTCCTTCCCATGTGCTCAATATAGTGATGGACTTTGATAAGTTTGTGTATGTATATCATGTCCATTGAGTTGTCTTCCCCTTCACCCCTCCCATTTCCCTCATTTAGGTCACCTTCTTCACTCATCTCAGGTTTCTCCTCCTTTGTCTGGAGTACCTCCTATGTCCCCTTTTCTCCCTAGCTTTGGCACATTAGGAAGAACATAGGACATTTCACTTTTTGTGACTGACTAATCTCACTCAGCAAATGTTTTCCAGTTCCATCAATTTCACTGCAAATGACATAATTTTATTATTCTTTATGGCTGAGTAAAATTTCATGTGTATTTGTTCCATAGTTTTGTAATTATCTGTTGATGGACACCTTGGCTGGTTCCATAGTTTGCCAATAATGAATTGTGCAGCTATGCACAATTGTGCAGCTACAGATATGCATATATTACTCTGGTAGTTTGGTATGCATTATTTTGGGTAGATACCCAGAAGTGGTATAGTTGGGTCATATGGTAGGTTCATTCCCATTCTTCTGAGGATCCTCCACACTGTTTTCCAAAGTAGTTACAATAATTTGCAATCCCACCAACAGTGTATTAGAGTTTCCATTTCTCCACATCCTTGCCAACATTTGCTGTTCGTTTTGTTTTTAATGATTACCATTGTAAGAGGGGTTAGGTGAAATCTCAAGGTAGTTTTGATTTGCATCTCTCTGCTAATGACGTTGCACATTTTTTCATACATTTATTCACTATTTGCATTGCTTCTTTTATGAAGTGTCAATTTAATTCACTTGCCCATTTTTATTGGTTATTTAATTGTTTGGTGATGAGTTTCTTAAGTTCTCTGTATATTATAGATATTAGCCCTCTATCAGGGGAGTAGCTGGCAAAATCTTCTCTGATTATGTTGGCTCTCTCTCAAGGCCCTTGATAGTTTCCTTTGCTGCACAGAAGCTCTCCAGTTTAATGCAATCCCACTTATTGATCCTCATTTTAATTTCTTATGCTTTTCGAATCTTGTTGAGGAAGTTTTTACCATGCCCATGTGTTGGAATGTTGGTCTTATGCCCTCATCAAGTAGCTGCAAAGTCTCTGGTCTAATTTCCAGGTCTTTTACCTATCATGAATTGACTCTTATGCAGGGTGAGAAAATGGGGTTTATTTCCATGTTTTTCATATAGATAACCAGTTTTGCCAACACCATTTGTTGAAGAGACTATCATTTCTCCAGTGTATGTTTCTGGTCCCTTTGTCAAAAATTAATTGACTGTAGGGTAGTGGACTAGCTTCTGAGTCTCCTGTTCTATGTGTCTGCTTTTGTATCAATAGCATACTGTTTTTATTACTATGACTCTGTAGTATAGCTTAAAGTCAGGTATTGTGATGCCTCCTGCATGGTTCTTATTGCTGAGAACTATTTTGGCTCTTGACACGCCTTCAAAGTGTCCCAGAGATTTTGAGTTGTGTCTCTATTTTTGTTTGTTTCTATGAATTTCTTAATTTCTCCCCTATTTCTTCTATGACCCATTCCTCATTCAGCAGTGTGGTGTTCAGTCTCCATGTGTTTATGAGGTTTCTCTGGGTCTTCTTACAGTTGACTTCTACTATCATTCCATTATGTTCTGAAAAGATGCAGGGGTTTATGTCACATTTCTTGAATTTGCTAGTGATCAATTTTTGGCCCAGAATGTGGTTTATTTTGGAGAAGGTTACGTAAGCAGCTGAAAAGAATGAGAATTCAGCTGTAGTTGGGTGGAATTTTCTGTATGTGTCTAGTAGGTCCATTTGGTTTATGGTATTCCTTAGGTCTGAGGCATCTTTATTGAATTTTGTCTAGAAGATCTGTCTGGTAGTGTGAGAGGAGTGTTAAAGTAACCCAACATTATTGTATTAGGATCTATGTGAGATTTCATGTAAAGAAGAGTTTGTTTTATGAAAGTGGTTGCATAAATGTTGACTATCATTATATCCTCTTGTTATATTCCTCTTACCAGTAAAAACTGACCTGCTTTGTCTCTTCTGATGAGTTTAGGCTTGAAGTTTATTTTTTCTTATATGAGTTGCTACTCCTGCTTCTCTTCAAGTTCCATTAGCATGGATTATCTTGCTCCAGCCCTTCACCTTTAGCTTATGAGTATCATCCAAACCAGCGCTAGAGAATATACTTAAAGAGATAAATTACAAAGAAGAAATAAAAAATAAATGTCAAAACCAGAGAAATAAGCAAAGAAGAACTATCTCATACAGAAGTTACAACTCAAAATATTAGGAATTAAAAATCATATCTCAATAATCATGCTGAATATCAATAGCCTCAATTTCCCAATCAAAAGACATAAAGTGGCAAAATGGATTAAAAATCATAATCCATCTCTATTTTGTCTGCAAGAAACTCCAAGTAGAGTTACCCTGTGCTTTCTCCAGGCCCCTTGTTTACACATGCTAAGTACCTGTTTCTTCTAAAACCCTATTCAGATACTTCTAAAATGTCTGGAGCATATTTCCCCAACTCTCCATATCCACTTCAATTGTTTGCATCTCACACAAGTGATTTATCAAGCCTTGGTTTATTTTCCTTGTATCTTGCGCATATCACCAATAGAGTACCACTAAAGCAACAATAAAGAAAATACATCACCCTACTGCATCTTGCCTTAAAAGATTGTAGGTGTTAGGGTCAGACAGAGTAGCAAGTCACAGATCATCAGTCATCACTTCTCAAAATCAAAAGGATGTAAGCTTCTATGAAAATGAAAGAACTACCCAAACTCATTACATCGCCATATACATTATGAAGTATAAGTTACTTTTCTTTCCTCTGCAGTGTGTGTATTGAAAGTTTATGGAGAAAGAAAAAAAAATTAAGAGGAGAGAACAGCAGGAATCCTCCCTTTGGAAGAGATTAAGAAGGAGACCTCAGTGGCTTACGTTTAGAACAAAGAAGAAAAAAAAAAATCATGGCTGCTTTTGCCCAGACATGGGAAGCAAGAAAAATGCTAAGAGTGGCTGGCATAACTCATGTAACTCCCTTAGTACTATTTCTATGGATTCTTCTAGAAAGAATAAAACACACACACACACACACACACACACACACACACACACACACATTGTGTTCTACTTGGAGTCAGTTTTACTACTATAAAAAAGTCTCATTGATTGACTTATAGACAATAGAATTTTGTTCCTCACTTTTCTGGAGGCTGGACATCTGAGATCAGACAACAGTATGGTTGAGTTCTGGTGACATCCATCTTTGAGTTGCAGATTGCCAACTTCTTTTATTCTTACATGGCAGAAAGAGGGTGACAGACATACCAAGGGTGCCTCTGAAAATAGCATTAAAGCCAGCCAGGCATGGTGGCACAAAATTGTAATCCTAGTACTTGGGAGGCTGAGATAAGAGAATCTGGGCTCGCAGCCAGCCTCAGATACTTAGTGAGGCTCTCTGCAACATAGTGAGACCTTATTTCTAAATAAAGAATAAATAGGACTGGGGGGGGGGACGTGTATCTCAGGGGTAGAATGTGCTGGGGTTCAATCCCCATTACTGCAAAAAAAAAAAAAAAAAAAAAAAAAGCCTTTAAAGCCATTCATATATACGCAAGCCTCCTAACCCGGTTGCCTCGCAAGACTCTGTCTGCTAAAACCATCACTTTGGGTTAGGATATCAGCATTTCATACCATTACTTAATTCTACAGCTTAGGAAAGCTTCAGTTCATCTCCCTTGATTCAATAACAGTCTCTTAATGAAGAAAAACAAAAGTCCTTTACACATTGTTAACAAAATCATCTCCTAGAAATTTCAATCATTATTATTATTGGTAATAAAACACTAATTCTTCTATGGATTTATAATAATACATTTTCTGAAATCCATTGACCTATTCGATATAGTGGTAAATGTTCAACTCTTTGTTTTGTTTTACTTTTGTGGTACTATGAATTGAACCCAGGAGCATTCTACCTGCAAGCTACAACTACATCCCTTTTTTATTTTTTATTTTGAGACAGAATCTCACTAGGCTGCTGAGAGTCTCATGAAGTTGCTGAGGCTGGTCTTAAACATTTGATTCTCCTGTCTCAGCCTCCCAACTACTGAAATTACAGGCATGTACCACCACACCCAGCTTGTTTTACTTTTCTGGTAGATCACCACATAAAACATTATTTTTGGTTTTTCACCAATAATACTAAATCCTTTTATTTCTTCCTGATATATCTTTAAAAATTCTAAGTGAATTGACTATTCTGCCAGTTATGGAAAATAATAACAGGAAATAATGCATTGTGTCTTGGGATTTATTCAGCAGAGTTAGTTTAGAACAGAAATAGAAGACAGCTTATGAATATCGAGGCTCTCCAAGTATGCAAGCTGATGGAAGACACACAGAGGTGATTTTGTACTTGGCCTCTTTCCTTCTTCACAAGGTGACCTGCAACTGCAGAAGAAGAGAGGCAATTTATCCAGCCATAGTACTTTGATTTTGTCAAGGCCTCCGACTCTCCAGAGGTCATCATAAGAGTACAACAGCAAGTCCATGTGTGATAAAATTTCCAAATGAAAGCCACCTTCTGAGCAGTCCTTGTCATCTCTCTCCCAATACACCCTCTCACACACATAAGCATCTTCAGCTTCCAAGCAATATTTTTTCATAAGTTTCTCAGTTGTTGCACAAAGTATAAAAATAAAAGTATTAAAAATGTGAGCTTGAATAGCCCTGCTTGTTTTTGGTTTTGTTTTTTATAACAGCCTAGTGCAGATAGGAGAAAGATTAACCTTATCCACAGTACCTTCCAGACTCTGAAAAGTAATATATTTTGAGATCATATTGCTTTATGTTGATGATTTTTTTTAAATTGAATAATGCAGGACAGGTCATTGCAGGTGATCAGTTCACAGAAAACACTAAGGCGGGTTGCCTCCTGGTTTGGAGGACACTGGAAATGGCTTTGGGGCCCAGAATTGGGCAATGGGGCTTTGCTCCATGTGGAGGCAGGGGCCAGGGGAAAAGAAAAGATATATGTGAGTTAGAAGAAACTACTTCATCATCACTGTAATTTTTCTCTAGTTGTCTTGTCATTTATAACTAAGTTAATTTCCATATACAAAACACCAGTCAAATAGCATGGCACACCTGCCATCAGCAGGAGCTTTCTGAGCTGTAGACTTCCCAGAAGCAACAGGTTTTTCTATAAATCAGTGAAAATTAGTATAGGCATTCTAGTGTCAATTTATCTCTCAAACTCTAAAATAAAGAGAATGATTTTTGTTATTAAGAAGTGTATGGGATTTGAAAACTTATATATTCATTGTAATAAACTATAAACAAAATGGTCATATTGTTACTTGAAGTGGAGATGCAATATATTTCATTTTATTAAAAATATTCCCAAAGTGGTTCTTTAACTTTTATTTTGTTGCATGTAATGAGAATATGCTGCCTTTGGCCTATCTAGTGAAGATTTTTTTCTCTTGATCAAACAAAAATTACATTTCCTATCAGGAAAGTGGTCTTTTACTGTATTTATGATCTTATAACAAATCAATTTTATCTACTTATCTATCTATCTGTCTATTCTTTTATATTTTTATTCCTGGGGATTGAACCTATTGACATTCTACCCCTGAGCTATAGCCTGATTTTATTTTATTAAGTTTTTTGAAACAGGGTCGTGCTAAATTTCCATACACTGGCCTCAAATTTGCCATCCTCCTGTTTTAGCCTCCCAAGTGCTGGAACTATAGATGTGTGCCATCATGCCTGGCTAACAATAAATCAACTTTTTATTACATACAAAATAGTTGTATTTTATTTGATGAATTATTGTATGTTTTTTAAATTTTTAAATGTTCCTAATAACTTACTCTCAAATTCTATGTAACCTTTAATTTTTAGAGTATTAAAGTTTAAATAATGAGATTTAGACTTTATGGTAGCATAATTTTATAAGAAGTCAAGAAGCAATGGACTATACTTTAAGTTATTAATATTAATATCAGTAAAATTATGTAATAAATATATACAAATATAACATATAATTACATAATATATAATATAGTATATTGATATCTTTAATATTTTACTAATATTATATTTGGCCATATAAAGAGTACAGGCTTGCCATGGGGTCTCTCCCTAGAACATTCAGAAGAAAAATGTAAGTACATAGAAGAAAAGGAAATGTTACCTTTGCCAGTTACTGGTGATTTGACTATAAAGAAATTATAAAACTTTAGTGAACCAGGCAGGATTCTACAGAGAATTTCATTATATAAATGAAGTTCCTCCACTCATTTCCAAAATTCATTTCCAAATTGAAATTTGAAGCTTTGCTCAAAATGAAAAAGAATGATAACCACTTGAATAAAGGCATGAGCAGTTTACCTAAACTGCTGACTTTAGGTGTTTTTTTTTAGTGTAAGAAAAACCTAAGCCTGCATGAGACAAGCTAAAATGTCAATCCGAGTGACTTTCAAATGATTATTGACTGGGTATATTAGGATCATATGATGTGCTTGTTTCTGAAAGTCAGGTTTCAGGTATCCTCCCAATGAATCAAGATTTCCATGTGATTCCCAGGACAATAAAATTTGAGAGCAAACCATATATTGGAATCACCTGGAGACCTTAAAAAATAGGATAAAATTAAAATAATAATTAAGGAAATAAGGAACTTTATAATACATATCAGGTATCCTGGTTGAGCACCCCCTCAAGAATCTGCCCTAATAATTACCACACATGACTTTAAAGCAGCAGGCATGAAGCAGGGTTTTGAAAGCCCCAGTGTTTGAAAAACATTATTGGCCAAGTACAAAAGGGCCAGTCTACTCTGGGGATCTGCCTTTAATTAGCAGTTGCTTAAAGGAGTCAGCATCTGTAATGCTGGATTTTAATAATTTTTTTTTCACAAAGTAAAATTATAACCAGCACCCAGATTAATGATAAAATAAAAAGATATTGCAAATACTCCAGATTTTCACTTTACCTGCTCCTATTCACCCCTCTCAAGCAACCAAGAACTCTTACTATAGGATTCTAACAGCTCAAATTTATTTTGTCTTATTTTGGGGGAAGCATTTTATAATTAAATTAAAGTTACAACTTTTTGAGTTTTGTTTTTTGTTTTATTTTGTTTTTGGTACTGGAGATTGAATCCAGGGTCGTTCTATTTTTGAGCCCTTTTAGTTTTTCATTTGAAGCAGAGTCTCACTACATTGGAGAGGGTCTTGCTAGGTTTTTGAGGCTGATTTTGAACCTGATATCTTCCTGTCTCAGCCTTACAAATACTTGGATTACAGACAGGTGCTGCCACATGCAGGTGAAGTTTCAGATGTTTAATCCAAACTTTAGAAGTTCCATGCACTCTCCCTACCACTTTCATTTTTATTGTGGTCAATTTAGGAGGTAAATCCCCACAATCTTATACCTTCCACCTATGAAACAACTTAACAACAATGAACTATATTTGTACAAGAAAACTTCTGAGGGCTTTTATTCACATTTGATTTTTAAACGAAAGTATAAATAATTTATGTTTAACTCTCAGGGCAAGCATTTCTAAATCTCTGGCTACTTTAAAGTTACAAACTAATAATATTGTTAATGCTAATAAATGAATTGGTTGAAAGTTTAACTAAATCTATTTGAGTCTAAATTGATGAAAAAAATATGTAACAAATGCAATATATTTCTAAAAGAAAGAGAATGAAAGCACAATTCATCCCTCCAGTAAGATTCATAAAAGTAAATACTGTTCATTGCTTTAGAGGTGAACTTTGCCTTTCAATAATATGTGACTTCCTTATCAAAAATTAATTCCTTCATTCAATTTTCAATAATTAGGCCTACTCTACTCTTTATAAGTACTATTTTAAGCTCAGGAAACCAATATTAACAAAAATGCCACAAATCTCTGATTTCTTAGAAGTTATATTCTAGTAGGAGGATTCTAACAATAAATGGTAAATATAATAAATGCATTTTGTAATACTTTAGTTTTTAAGTATTATAAAAATAGCAAAGTTCACTAAGAATTCCATTTGAATAGTGGTGGTCAAAGTAGGCCATATGAAAAGATACTTAATGGAGAGGAGGCCAAGATGGATACTGAGAGAAACATCTTATCTCCAGTGCTGTAAAACTAGAATAAAAACGGCTGTAAAAGCAGCTTCTTGATTTAAAAAAAAAGCAGCAAAAAAGTGAAAAAGTAAAGAAAATGAAGTAATGAAAATTGAAACACAGCAGTAGTGCCCACATAAGAAGAACAAAAAATCACCAAATAATCTAATGACACAGCTCAAAGCCCTTGAAAAACAAGAACAGCCTAACCCCAAAGCCAGTAGAAGATAGAAAATTATGAAAATCAGAGCAAAAATTAAAGAAGTAGAGAATAAAAAAAAATTACAGAAAACCAACAAAACCAAAAGCCGGTCTCTTGAAAAAATAAACTAGATAGATAAACCATTAGCCAACCAAATGAAAAGAATCAACACAAATTACCAAAATAAGAAATGAAAAAGGTGATATTGCCATCAACAGTGTCGAATTCCAGAGGAGCATCAGAAACTACTTGAAAAACTATACTCCAACAAAATGGAAAATCTAGAAGAAATTGACAAATTTCTGGGCACATGTAACCTACCTAAATTGAATCAAAAAGATATAGAAAACTTAAACTGACCAATAGCAATCAAAGAGATAGAAGCAACAATAAAGAGTTTTCCATCAAACAAAAGTCCAGGACACATAGTTTTCACGTGAATTTTATAAAACTTTTATAGAAGAGTTAATCCCAATTCTCCTCAATCTATTCCATGAAATAGAAAGAATGTGATTCTCCCAAACACATTATATAAAGCCAACATCATGTTAATACCAAAGCCAAAAAAGACAGCTCAAGAAAAGAAAACTATAGGCCTATATCATTGATGAACTTAGATGCAAAACTGCTAAACAAAATACTAGCAATGCACATTCAAAACAACATGAAAAAAAATCATACACCATGACCAATTTGGGTTCATCCCAGGGATGTAAGGCTGGTTCAACATATGGAAAACAATCCATGTAATTCACCACATAAACAGAATCAAAGACAAAAATCACATGATAATTTCAACAGACACTGAAAAAGTATTTGATAAAATCCAACACCCGTTCTTGCTACAAGCACTGCAGAAAATTGGAATAAAAGGAACATACCTCAACATCATAAAGGCAATAAACAAGGATGTCCATTATCTCCACTTATGTTTAATATAGTACTTGAAACTGTCTAGAGTAATAAGGCAAGAGAAGAAAATCAAAGGTGTAAAAATAGGAAAAGAAGAACTAAAACTATGTCTTTTTGCAGACAACATGATACTATATTTAGAAGACCCAACAAAGTCAACCAAAAAAGGTATAGAACTGTTGAACAAATTTAGCAGTGTCTGGAAACAAAATCAGAAGCTTTCCTGTATGTCAACTGTAAATCCACTGAAAAAGTAATCCAGAAAACAATTCCACTCACAATAGCACCCCAAAAAATAAAATAATTAGGAATAAACCTAACAAATGAGGAAAAAGACCTTTATAAGAAAAAATATAAAATGTTGAAAAAAGAAATTGATGAAGACCTTAGAAGATGGAAAGATCTTCCATGCTCTTGGATAAGCAGAATAAATATCATCAAAATGGCCATTCTCCCATCAGTGCTGTGTCTATGGCAATTTGTGATTAATTTTAGCTGGTGCTGAAGAGCTGGGGCCTAAAGTGTGTGGCTGTAACAATCTTCAGCAGATAATAACTGCTCAGGAAATATTCCTGCTTGTTAAGGAAGAAGAAAAGGAGGGAAAAAAGAAGGAAGGAAGGGAGGGAGGGAAGAAGAAAGAAAGGAAGGAAGGAAGGAAGGAAGGGAGGGAGGGAGGAAGGAAGAAAGAAAGGAAAGGAGGGAAGCTTCAGCTAGAGAAAAAAATTCACAAAGATTAATTTTATTCTTGGTGGGAGATTATTACATTAAAACTCTCAAAATGCTTTATTAAGTAATTGATTTGAGAACCCAGTCTCATGTAATAAAAGATGTGCTTTTTAATATTTAAAATACCTATATAAAATCTACAGGAAACTTAAAGGTGAAATGGAGCTAAAAAGGGGCAGAAATAATGTCACTAAAATGATAGGATATTTGTGGATTACTGATTTCACATTTAAAATGACAGATTAATACTGTGTAGGAAGCTGACAATAAGCTAGATTATAAGAGATTTTTTTTTTTTTTTCGGTACTGGGGATTGAACTCAGGGGCATTCTACCTCTGAGCTATACCCCCAGCCCTATTTTTTATTCTTTATTTTGAAACCGAGTCTCACTAAGTTACAGAGTGCCTCACTAGGTAGCTGAGGCTGGCCGCGAACCCAGATCCTCCGGTCTCAGCCTCCCGAATGCTGGGATTACAAGCGTGCGCCACCATGCCCGGCTTGATTATAAGAGATTTTTAAAATAAATATAATAATATGTTTATAGCCACACAATTCACAATTGCCAAACTTTGCAACCAGTCAAGATGTCCATTGACAGATGAATGGATTGCAAAACTATGGGATATGTACACAATGGAATTTTACTCAGCCATAAAGAAGAACAAAACCATGACATTTGTAGGAAAATGGATGAAACTAGAAAACATTATCTTAAGTGAGATTAGTCAGTCACAAAAAGTAAAAACATCATATGCTCTTCCTAATATGCAGAAGCTAGGAAGAAAGTGGGTCATAAGAGGAACTCTAGATGAAGAAAGAGAAATCTAAAATGAGCAAAGAAGGTGACTTAACTAAAGGTGATAGGGGGCATCCTAATGCACATGATGTACTTTCACAGTCATATCAAAGTCAATCACTGAAATGAACATGAGAAGGGGGGCAGAGAGTGGGGTGGGAATTGGGGAAGGGTTAAATGAGAGATGTGTGCATGTATACCTCTACCAGCTTTTACCTAACAAAGATGTATGATTACAATGCACCAATAAAAAAAATTTTTAAAGATAATTATATAAATATCTATGGGAACAGCATTTTAGATGGGGGAACAGCCCATGAAAAGGTTCTAAGGCAATAATACACCCAATGTGTAGTGGAGCAGCACAATGACCATATGGCCAGAGGATATTGAGAGGGAACAAGATTAATAAAACACAGTAAGAGATCAGATCCTTTAGGTAATACCTAAGGCAATTTGAAAGTCATTGGAAGATATTGAGGAGAGAAGTGATACAATGTGGTTATTATTTAACAAAAGTATTAGGCTACAATTTTGAGAGTGGCCTGTGATCAAGGATAGAGCCTGACTGAGAAGATCAAAGAATCTGGGTAGAACATACTAGTAGGTTAGATCAGGATGGTGCAGTGGAGGACCATATAAGTAGAATTAGTTACTGTATGTATTTTATAGTTATAGTCAATAAAGTATTCTCATAAATTAGATGTGAGTTGTGGAAAGAAATGAAGTTGACTCCAAAGTTCTCAGACTGAGCAACGCTAAGTATGTAACTGCCATGGAAGTGGGAAAGACCGGAATAGATTTGCTGGAGAGATTAGAATTTAATTTTTGTAGTGATTACATTTGACATGTTTATTAGATATCTAAGCAAAGCTATTATTTAGTTGAAACTAAAAGTAGACTTTGGAACAAAAAGGAGAAGTTCAGGCTGAATATGTAAATTAGGAATCTTCATTGTGTCATTGTTAGTGCTATATGATTAGAGTAGATGAGAGCAGCAAGGGAGTGAGTGAAAAAAAGATAAGATGACTAAGACCTGATCCTCAGACCACTCTAATCTTAAGATGTTGGGAAGAACAGAGAAAGAGAATATTTTGCAATAGTAAGATAAAAAGAAAAGCAAAAAAGTTATTTTCATGGAACTAACATTTAAAATATTGAAGATAGGCCAAGTAAGATAAAGACTAAAAATGATTATCACTTTTAACAAAGTAAAAGTCACTGGTGATTTTGAAAAGAAGAGTTATGTTTGAGTTGTGGGGCAAAAACCTGGTTGAAGTTGGTTTAAAGAAAGGAAGGCCTGGGCGTGGTGGCACATGCTTGTATCTCAGTACTTGGGAGGCTGGGACAGGAGGATCACAGGTTCATGGCCAGCCTCAGCTACTTAGTGAGGCTCTCTGCAGCTTAGTGAGACACTGTTTCAAATTAAAGAATAAAAAATAGGGCTGAGGGTGCAGCTCAGAGGTAAAATGCCCCTGGGTTAAATCCCAAGCACCACAAAAAAAAATAATAATAATAAAAAATAAAACAAAGGAAAGGTAGGTGTAGACAAAAGTGAACACCTAGAAGTGAGCTCTAAAGAATCTTGAATTCATAGGAAAACAAATATTCTTCTTGTATAGAATTTATTTAAATATCTTGATAATTTTTCCATTTTAAATCTTTTATGTCAACTTAAAAGGTCTTCTAACAGACATCATGAAATTTGTTAGATTACTTGCCCCTAGCCAGCAGGAAAAGTTATTCTGTATTCTTAATCCTTTGGTTCAGGGAGCTCAGAAATTGATAATATGTGTTTGTTTTAATGCTAAAGTGGAGTGGTTTGTCTCTTTCAATGTTTTGCTCTCCAAAATAACTAATTGATATGTTTTATATATGTCTACATTTTCGGCTTTAGTTTTATTTTGGTTCCATTACTAAAAATGAGACGCATGCTCAGAATTTCTCCAAACAATATCTGGCTTTAAATATAATATTCAACTTGTAACCACAGACTTCATAAATATGAATAAGGTTATTTCATGAGATTAGATTATTTTCAGAGCACTATCTTATTTCACTTGAGCTTCTATTATGTATTCCTCATCGTATTCACGAAAGATTGCAGTGGAACAGAACAAGCCAGATTTTTGAGAACTCACATAACACAGAACAGAGAATTGGATGAGAGTTTTGATGCATGGGCCCACTAAAGAGGTATAGTGGTATTAAGTTCTGCGTTTTAACTCTAACTCAATCAGGAGCATTTATTTCCTGCACTAAATTCTTTCACAAATCTTACATTTAGATATCCCTTTTCATGCTATAAATTTGAGAGGCTTGTGGAAAATTCCCTTGTTGTAGCCTCTCATATATCAGGAGACTTGAATATCAGCCCAAGGGCTGTCTGTTCCTTACTAAGGGCATGGCATTCAACATGGAATTAACCGATAGATTCAAGATGGCTTCTGAGTGAAACACCTCTCCTCAGGCGCTGTGAGCTTGAATCAAATGTGCTGGGTGTGGTGGTGCACGCTTGTAATCCCAGCATTTGGGAGGCTGAAACTGGAGGATCCGGGTTCTCAGCCAGCTTCAGCTACCTAGTGAGGCACTCCACAACTTAGTGAGACCCTGTTTCAAAGTAAAGAATAAAAAATAGGGCTGGGGGTATAGCTCGTAGGGAGAATTCCCCTGAGTTCAATCCCCAGTACCGCAAAAAAAAAAAAAAAAAAAGCAAAAAAAATCTGCTATAAAAGCAGCTTCTTAACAGAAGAAAAAAAAAAAGCAACAAAAAAGTGAAATTTGAACTAAAACTAAAAAGAAAACCCAGAGAGCCAACCAGGGAGAGCAAAGGAGCCTGAACGCATGGTAGCAGCCCCAAGCTACAGAGCGGCGGTGGCCATTAAGGTCTACCAACACCGTTGCACATCCAGCAACCAGGCATGGAGTAAGCAACTCCCGAGCACCTCATCCTACCCAGGCAGTGGATCCCCCCACATTCCACAGTGACCAGAATGCGTGGGACGACCAACGTAGGCCTCTGCGGGACCACACTAGCTCACCTCTCCCTCCAGAGAAGCAACCAACTGTACTGCAGTGCTTGAATCAAAGCTGACACAAACCCAGCTTCTTTACAGAAGGAAAGAGGAACAAAGTGGCAGAAGAGTGAACAAGGCAATGAGAACAGCTGAACAGAACCCAGGGAGAACAAAGGACAGGGGAATCATGGGAAGGAAAAATAGCAGAGAAAGAATGAGACAATACAACCCCTCAATAACAGATCTCACCAACTCAGAATAGCAGAGATTACCAGAAGAAAAATTCAGAACTTTAATACGAGAAACAATACAGGATTTTTGGAAAGAATGTAGGGAGAGTTGGAAAGAAATAAAGGAACAAATAAACAAAGAATCTGACAACCTGAAAAGGAACTAAAGAGAAGCATTGAAGGAGGTGAAAGATGAAATTACTGAAATGAAGGCATCAATACAAACTATAAGCAACAGATTAGACCACATGGAAAATAGAATACCACTCTTAGAAGATGATCATTCCAAAAAGGAAACCATAGTATAAAACTTAGAAAAAAAAATTCGACAGTATAAATTGGACATTGAAGAGATCTGGGCCAATTTAAAAGAGCTAACCTAAAATAATAGGCATAGAAGAGGGATTAGAAGTTGAAACTTATGGAATAAACCATGTTTTCAAAGAATATCAGAGAATTTTCCAAACATAGAAAGAGAAGTTGACACACAGGTACAGGAAACACACAGAACTCTCTCAAGACAAGACCAAAGAAGATGTTCACCAGGCCACATAATAATCAAGTTGACTAATGTAGAGGCTAAAGACAGCATTCTAAAGGCAACAAAACTAACGGCCAAGTGACATATAGAGGCAAACCAATATGAATCACTCCAGACTTCCCAAATCAAGTCATGAAAGCCAGGAGGGGCTGGAGAAACATATTCCAAACTCAGAAAGAAAATAACTTGCAGCCAATATTCTCATTGCCAGCAAAACTCTCTCTTAAAATTGATGGGAATATAAAAACCTTCCATGACAAACAGAAACTGAAAGAATTTATGTCTTCCAAACCAGCACTAGAGAAAATAATCAATAAGATTAACTATAAAGAGCAACAGAACCAGAGAAACAATAATTTCCAGGAAGCAAACAGCTAACAAAGAAGAATACACAAACACCACCAAAAACAGAAGTCAAAACTCAAAATATTAGGAATTAAACATCATCTCTCAATAATCATACTGAATGTAAATGGCCTCAACTCCCCAATAAAAAGGCACAAGGTGGAAAAATGGATCAAAACCCAGAATCCATCTATATGCTGCCTGCAAGAAACACACCTTACAAGCAAAGATTCCCACAAACTAAAGGTGAAGGGCTAGAGTAAGGTAATCCACGCCAATCGAACTCAAAGACAAGCAGGAGTAGCAACTATGGTATCAGATAAATTAGACTTCAAGCCTAAGCTCATCAGAAGAGAAAAAGCAGGTCATTTTTTACTAGTAAAAGGAACAATCCAGCAAGAGGAAATAACAATTATCAACATCTAGGCCCTAAACATAGGTGCAGCCACATTCATAAAACAAACCCTGTATGATAAAAAGACACACATAGACTCCAATACACTAATAATGGGAGACTTCAATACTCCTCTCACATCTCTAGACCAATCTTCTAAACAAAAGGTTGTTAGAGATGCCTCAGACCTAAAGAATACCATAAACCAAATGGACCTATTAGACACATATAGAATCTTTCAAACAACTACAGCTGAATTCACATTTTTCTCAGCTGCACATGGAACCTTCTCCAAAATAGACCACATTCTGGGTCACAAAGTGAGCACTGGTAAAATTAAAAAATGTGACATAATTCCCTGCATTTTTTCAGACCACAATGGAATGAAACTAGAAATCAGCTCTAAGAAGACCCAAAGTAACTATGTAAACACATGGAGATTGAACATCACATTGCTGAATGAGGATTGGGTCATAGAAGAAGTAAGGGGAGAAATTAAAAATTCCTAGAAACCAATGAAAACAGAGACACAACATATCAAAACCTCTAGGACACTAAGAGGAAAATTTATAGTACTGAGTGCCCACATAAGAAGAACAGAAAATTACCAAATAAATAACCTAATGACACAGATCAAAGCACTTGAAAAACAAGAACAGTCCAAACCCAAAGCTAGTAGAAGACAGGAAATTATGAAAAATCAGAGCAGAAATTAATGAAGGAGAGAATAAAAAGATAATACAGAAAATCAACAAAACCAAAAGCTGGTTTCTTGAAAAAATAAACAAGATAGATAAACCATTGACCAACCTAACCAAAAGAAAGAGAAAATCAACCCAAATTATCAAAATAAGAGATGAAAAAGGTGATATTACAACTGAAAGTATGGAAATAAAGAGCATCATCAGAAACTATTTTGAAAAACTATACTCCAACAAAATGTAAAATCTAGAAGAAATTGACAAATTTCTAGACACATATCCCCTTCCTAAATTGAGTCAAGAAGATATAGAAAACTTAAACTGACCAATAGCAATCAAAGAGATAGAAACAGCAATAAAGAGTTTACCATCAAACAAAAGGCCAGGGTCAGATGGTTTTCCAAGTGAATTTTATAAAACATTTATAGAAGAACTAATCCCAATACTCCTCAAACTATTCCGTGCAATAGAAGGAAACGGGACCCTCCCAAACACATTCGATGAAGCCAACATCACATTAATACTGAAGTGAAATAAAGACAGCTCAGGAAAAGAAAACTATAGGCCTATATTATTGATGAACTTAGATGCAAAACTGCTAAACAAGATATAAGAAATGCGCTTTCAAAACCACATCAAGAAAATTATATACCATGACCAAGTCAGGTTCATCCTAGGGATGCAAGGCTGGTTCAACATACGAAAAACAATCCATGTAATTCACCACATAAACAGACTCAAAGACAAAAATCACATGATCATCTCAATTGATGCTGAAAAAGCATTTGACAAGATCCAACACCCATTCATGCTAAAAGTACTTCAGAGAATTGGAAAAGAAGGAGCATACCTCAACATCATAGAGGCAATATACAATAGGCCCACGGCCAACAGTATATTAAAAGGAGAAAAACTGCAAGAGTTCCCACGAAAAACAGGAACAAGACAAGGATATCCATTATCACATATTCTGTTCAATATAGTCCTTGAGACTCTAGCCAGAGCAATAAGGCAAGAGAAGGAAATCAAAGGGGTAAAAATAGGGAAAGAAGAATTGAAACTATCCCTGTTTGCAAATTACATGATACTATACTTAGAAGACCCAACAAACTGAAGCAAAATACTTAAAGAAATGATCAACAAATTCAGCAAAGTGTCTGGATACAAAATCAATCCTAAAAAATCAGAAGCTTTTCTGTATGCCAACCATAAATCCACTGAAAAAGAAATCCAGAAAACAATTCCACTCACAATAGCACCCTGAAAAATAAAATACTTAGGGATAAGCCTAACCAAAGGGGTAAAAGACCTCTATAAGCAAAACCATGAAAAGTTGAAAAAAGAAATCGATGCAGACTTAGAAGATGGAAGGACATACCATGCTTTTGGATAGGGAGAATAAATGTCATCAAAATGGCCACCCTCCCAAAAGTGATCTACAGATTCATTGCAATACCCATGAAATTACCAAGGTCTCTACTCACAGACATAGAAAAATCAGTCCTTAAATTCATTTGGGACAACAAAAATCCCAGGATAGCCAAAGTAGTTCGTACCAACAATAATCATGCAGGAGGTATCACAATACCTGACTTTAAACTCTACTACAAAGCCACAGTAATAAAAACAGCATGATATTGGCACAAAAACAGACACATAGACTAATGGAGCAGAATAGAAGACTCAGAAACAGACCCATGTGCTTACAGTCAACTTATTTTTGATAAAGGAGCCAAAAAAATACACTGGAAAAAAGGCAGCCTCTTTAACAAATGGTGTTGGCAAAACTGGTTAACCATGTGCAGGAAAATGGAAATAAATCCCACTTTCTCACCCTGCACAAGAGTCAACTCAAGGTGGATCAAAGACCTTGCAGCTACTTGAAGAGGTCATAGGGCCAACACTACAACACATAAGCACAGGTAAAAACTTTCTCAACAAGACCCCCAAAGCACAAGTAACTCAAAGGAAGATCAATACATGGGATTGCACTAAACTGAAGAGCTTCTGCACAGCAAAGGAAACTATCAAGAACCTCAACAGAGAGCCCACAGAGTGATAGAAAATTTTTGCCAGCTACTCATCTGATAGAGGTCTAATATCTAGGATATACAGAGAACTCAAGAAAATCACAGCTAAGAAAACAAGCAACCCAATCAAAAAATGGGCAAAGGATCTAACTAGACACTTCACAAAAGAAGAAATACAAATGGCCAATAAATGTATGAGGAAATGTTCCACATCATTAGCAATCAGAGAGATGCAAATCAAAACTACCTTGAGATTTCATCTAACTCCAATCAGAATGGCAATCATCAAGAACACAAACAACAACAAAATCTAGTGAGGATGTGGAGAAGTGGGAACCCTAATACATTGCTATTGGGATTGCAAATTAAGTGCAACCACTTTGGAAAACAGTATGGAGGATCTTTAGTCGAATGGGAATGAACCTACCATATAATCCAGCAATACCACTTCTAGGTATCTACCCAAAAGAATGGAAACCAAACTATCAGACTGACGCATGTGTATTTATGTTTATAGCTGCACAATTCACAATTTTCAAACTATGGAAGCAGCCAAGATGTCCATCGACAGATGAATGGATTACAAAACTATGGGGTATGTAAACAATGGAATTTTACTCAGCCATAAAGAGAAACAAAATCATGTTATTTGCCAGAAAATGGATGCAACTGGAAAACATTATGTTAAGTGAAATTAGTCAGTCACAAAGAATAAAAAGCATATGTTCTCCCTAATATGCAGATGCTAGGGAGAAGATGAGGCATAAGAAGGTCTCCAGTTGAAAAAGGAGAGACCCTCGATAAGCAAAGAAGTTGACTTAACCAAAGGGGATGGCTGGGTTGGGGGCACCCTAATGCACATGATGTACTTTCACAAATATATCAAGGTCAGTCACTAAACTGAACTTGAGAAGGCTGGAAGGTGAGGGAGTGGGGTGGGAATTGGGGAAGGGGTTAAATGTGTGCATGTATGCCTTTATCAGCTTGTACCTAACAAAGATGTATGTTTACAAGGCACCAATTATTTTATTTTAAAAAATTAAAAGATTTTAAAAAAGCATCAAATTAACCTTTCTCAATTTTTGCCACTACTCAAGTATGTTTTTATATTTAGTGAGTCAAAATGGCATAGGAATTAAGAATATGGGCTTTGGATATGAATATTTGGTTATCAACCTCGAACACTGCAAAAAAATATGTACTGTGATCCAAAAATACCAGTCATTCTTACAACTAGATAATGCTAGGATAATAACAAGCAGAGCTTTTATATGTAATTCTTTTAATATGAAAGAATTGGTATTAAATTGTTCCAAAGAATCTAATTTAGTTTTATTTTTCATTTCACTGAATTACTTTGTTTTCATCTTGCAAATAATACATGTTTTTCCTGGCTTCACAGCTAGCACTAAAAATTAATAACATTGGATCTGAATATACAATGTAAGCTTCTTACATTATTATACAATTGTGCCTTCTGTTCCTTCTCACCACCTATAAATTCTGCATTTGTATTTGCTCTTTGGGAAATGGAACAGATTATAAAACTGACAGCATGTTGTAAGATTGTAAGTATGTCCTGGACATGACATGATGGCAATTATAATAATTAGACATAAAATAGAAAAAAAAATCCCTTTCAGAATTACTTGGGTGTATAAACTGCTAAAAATCATCAAGGCTCAGGCAGAGGAAGGCTGCTGTTATGGTAGCACTCCACATTGGAGCAGTTAGTTTCACTTTGTGAAAAAATTATGCTCTTTTGTTATAAGGTATCCTTCTTGCCCTGGTCGGTTATCTCTGGAACACCTGATGTCTGTCACAGAGGGAACTCCTACGAAAATATCTGCTTAGTACAAATTAACTGCAACTACTAGATGCAGAACGATCACCTCTGTACTGATGGTGTCAGCAGGGCACATGGTTATGTATGGAGGACTCTTGATTCCAGTAAGGGTCACACATTGTTGCATTACTTGTCTCCTAGTGCAGAGCAGAATCTCATAGACATTTTGTGTCATGGAACACTTTGGCATTCAGCCACCAAATAATACTTTAAATATCCTGCATAATATTACAAAGGAAAGACTAGCATATTGAAATAGAGGTATCTAAATATACTAAAAACAGTATGTTTTGTTGATGCACTATATAACAGTTTCAGTACATATTTATTAATTATATCTTCAAATTAATATAGTACAAAGAATTTCAACATATCTTTAATATGAATAATCATATGAAGTGAGAATGTATTGGAATTCTCCTAGGTGTAAAGTCACCAATTTCACCAAACATAACTGTTGCTTGTTAATTACCTTATTATTTGGTAAAAACTTTAAATAGCAATTAGAAAAACGGGAAAAATATTTTTTCAGAGGTGTAACTTCTTGTCTCTGGATTAGCCAAGGAGAGATATTTGTCTGAGCCACTTATAAACTTTTATAGTCCCAAATTTACTTTGTCATCTAGAAAAGCACTCCAAGGTTTAATGTAAAAATTTTACATTAACTTTGAGTTGATTCCAAATGGGCTGTTTTAACAAGGGGAAACATATCTATAAAATTGATGATAGAGATGGATGGAATTGGGGAACATTATAATTGCTGAGATTAGTCAGTCACAAAAAGTGAAAAATCAGATGCTCTCCCTGGCTTCCACATATTAGATTTGAAAAATCTAATATGTGGAAGCCAGGGAAAAAGTGGGTTATAAGAGGGAGTCTAGACAAAGAAAGAGAAACCTAAGTAAAGAAGGTGACTTATCTGAGGGAGATAGGAGAGGGGAGAGGAAAACACCCTAATGCACATGATATACATTTACAAGCTTATAAAAGTCAATCATGCTGAATATGAGAAGGAGGAAGGGGAGGGAATAGGATGGGAATTGGGAAGGGCTAAATGAGAGATGTGTGCATGTATGCCTCTGCCAAGCTGTACCTCATCAAGATGTATGATTACAATGCACCCAATAAATTAAAAAAATAAACTGACAACTACCAAAAAAATAAATTAAATTAATGATATTGTATTTAACCCATTTAATAAACATAGGTACTATTGAATTTTAGCAGTGGTTTCTCCTAAAGTTCATAAATTTTCTAGAAATGGTAATGAACTCTTAAATTAAACCTCCTGATTTCTGTATAGTTAAACACACTTTAAAAATCAACAGAGTCTGGGGTTGGTGCTTCCCCACTCACAGCATGGCCATGTGGAAACTTCCTAAGAAAATTTATTAAAAATAAATTGATGTCAATTTCTTAAACTTAAGAAAAGGAAAAATGACTGATTTACACATAATACATTAATACTATCTTATTCATGTATATTTTAATGGCATATTTCTAGTAAGTAATATTTTAAATTCCATAGCTACTAAATTACTATGATAGAATTATCTCTGCCCTTTATAGGATGCTTCCAAGAGTTTCAGTGGGCAATAAATATAACTTTAATCTGATAATTTATATGAGATTATCAATTATTTGGGGTTTCTCTTAGTCTGCTGGGTCTGCAACAATAAAATTCCACAAACTGCATGCTTATAAACAAAAAGTCATTTTTGTCACAGCTCCGGAGCAAGGGAAGTTCACCAGCAGATTTGGTGTTCTTCTGGGCCCTCTCCTCATAGGCAGTGCCTCCATGCTGTCCTCACAGAGTAGAAGGAAAGACACAGGAGCTTTCTAAGGCCTCTTTTTTGGTATTTGTGGTGTTCGGTATTGAACCCAGGGGTGTTCTACCTCCAAGCTATACCCTCATCTCCATTTTACTTTTATTTTGAAACAGTGTCTCACTAGGTTGATGAATGTCTCACTACTTGCTGAGGCTGGCCTAGAACCTGTGACCTTCTGTCTCAGCCTCCCAAGTACAGAAATTATGAACATGCTCCACCACGCCCAACTTGGAAGGGGCTCTTTTTCAAGGGTACCTATTACATGTATGAAAGTTCTACCCTTATCACCTCCCAAAGTTCCACCTCTTAATCCTTTTACCTTCTTAGAATTTCAACATTTTAATTTTGGAGGTACATAAATATTCAGACTATACCAGGTATTTGATTGTTAGTGTGGAAAAAAGAAGAATTGCAAAAAATCAACATGAATCCAGTGTGTTATTTGTGCCATAAATCATTTTCCTCTGTCTTTTATTTAAGAATTTTGTCAGCAATTCATTTAAGTGTCCTCACTTCTTATGTGTCTAAATATTTAAATAGTTATTTCTCATAAGTCTATATAGTAATAATTATAAGCATATCCTGGGTATGGAGATAGTGCATACCCACTATATCCTTGGTGTGGAGATAGGAGATCAAACAAAAAGCCTCCCTGAACTTCAATTTCCTCATTTATATTTTTTAAAAGCTTTTTAAAACATTTCCTTTTCTATAATCATATTAGTTAAAAAAAAAGAATCCATATATACAACATAAAAGTGTCACTTTCAAAAGGATATTTTAAAGTACAATTTAAATTTTTTTCTTCTTCTTTCTCTTTTTTTCCTTTCATTTCTAGGCTGAACAGGACAATGGCCACCCACTTCCTGCCTTTGCCAGCCTACACATTGAAATACTGGACGAGAACAACCAGAGCCCCTATTTCACAATGCCCAGCTATCAAGGCTATATCCTAGAATCTTCCCCAGTGGGAGCAACCATTTCTGACAGTCTAAATTTAACCAGTCCCCTAAGGATTGTAGCACTGGACAAAGACATAGAAGATGTAAGTTAAATATATATATATTTTTTATTTTGTATTAACATAAAAATAAGAAGAGAGGTATTAACAAAAGTTAATAGGAAACATTACAAAGATACAGTTACATGAACCATAGAAGAGAGAATAAACAAAGTCAGCATAATGAATCTTGATGTTATAATTTAATTTCATGTCAAAGATATTTAAAAATTATGTTTTAATTCAATAACTGTTCTTTTTTAGTTTGTAGCTACTTAGAACATGAAATGTTTTACTTGGGGATTTCTAAATCACCAAGGTAATATTTTGTATTAATATAAATTTAAAACTGTTTATATAATTACTGATTTGAAAAAATAATGTCATTGCAAAATGAATACAAATATTATGAAGATAGTCCTAGTGTAATTTGGGGACTTTTCTCCAGCTCATTGGTACTTTATTAAAGAAAACACATTTGAGGCCTCTAACCCACTCATGCATCTGGTCAATGTGGTCAATGTGGTCAATGCTGCTTCTCCTCCATGTCGTACATTATCCTTCTCTGGTTTTCTAGTATTGACCTCATATTCATTGGTGGAAAAATGGTTCAAGCTTGTCAAATCTGAGTCCTTTACCTCCTTAGCCAGAATGAGTTTATATGAAGACTGGACAATCTATGCCAGGCAAACCAGAATCCTTACAGAAATTTACAGAGGGGGCAGTACTGGAGGAGCTGGAAAGCTTTGGTATCATGTACTCAAGTGAAAATGAATCTGAAGCCTCTGTAGTGTAGCTTGCTGAAATTATGAGAAACCACATTATCAGTGAATGAACTTGAAGCTTGCAGACATACACAAGGAAGAGGCCTGTTGAATTATAAGGTCCCCAGAGACATCCTAATTTCCAAAGTTTTTTCCTTTCATTCTGTGAACTATCACAATATCCTCTTCTTCCTTCTCTCTCTCTCTCCTCCATATATATATATATATATATATATATATATATATATATATACACATATATATATGGAGATATATATACATATATATACATATATATATATGAGATATATATATATACATATATATATCTCAGCTCTTTTGGGCACTCTACTTCTTCCTGTATATTTTATTTTACTCTTTATGTCTTCTTTATTTTCTTCTTCTTCCTGCCTTTTTTGTCTTTCTAAGTCTCTCTCTCTCTCTCTCTCTCTCTCTCTATATATATATATATATATATATATATGTATATATATATATACACACATATATATATACACACACACATATATATATATATACACACACACATACATACATATATATGTATGTGTGTATGTATATAAAATAAAATTATTACTATAAAATTCTCTCTGTATATGTAAAGATATAATATAATGTAGTTTTTACTTCTCCCACTTGAAACTTAGTCCTGACCTAGTGATTTCTCCCTCTACTGCAGCACTGATAGAACTTTCTGTGTTGATGGTGTTCTGTAGTTGTGTGTGTTGCCCAATATGGTAGCCACTGGTCATTTGTGGCTATAAATTACTTTAAATATAGCTAGACTGAAAACATGACTTTTGAATTTTGTTCAGTTTCAATGAATAAATATAAATAATCATATGTAGTTAATTGGGCAATACATTTCTAAAATGCCCCACCTCCAAACTTATGAGACAGAACTTAATCATCACTTCAGTAAATTAAGAAGACACTTTCAGGTGTGTGTGTATGTGTGTGTGTGTGTGTGTGTGTGTGTGTGTGTGTGTGTGTGAATGTATCTGTGTGTGTGTACCTAAGCAGAGACGATGACAACTCTTTTGGGCACTCTACTTCTTCCTGCATATTTTATTTTACTCTTTATGTCTCTTTTATTTTCTTCTTCCTGCTTTTTTTTTGTCCAAGTCCCTCCCATTTTCTTTTAGCTCTTTTTCAATCACATGCTTAACAGTAGTTGTCTTTGAGTCTTTAGACAGTATTAATTCCCTTAAATCTCACAACAAACCTAAAAAGTTCAACTCACCGTATTTCAGAAAAAGATATTGAAACTGTTATAAATGCCTTACTAGAGTGAAAAAATTAATATGTGGATTTTCTCCCAAAGTCTATTGGAAAGAAAGTCCTTGGTGTTTAGCACGTGTCCAGATATCCTGTATCTATTTTGTATACTGTGACTCTAATCTGACTATAATACTAGTTGATAAATGCCATAGTACTTCTCCTACAAAAGTACACACACACACACACACACACACACACACACACACACACACACAATTTCCTTTCCCAGTTTCAAGGGGCTTAGGGTTCCCTGAAGTTTAAAGTCTTCATTTAATGAATCCTCACTAGGAAACAAAATCACTTTAATAAATTTAACCCAGGCTAAGGTAATGTATTGCAGCTATTGTTATGTTCCACATTTTTTTTGTGTGTGTGTGTATGCTATTGGACTTCAATTGAATACATATTCATACTTTAGTCAATTTGAAAGTTTATACTACTTTTGGTTATACATTCACAGACAGTGGTTACAACAAGCTAAAATACTAAAGGTTTTTAGTTTATACACAAGTAGCAAAATTTATGTATTTATACTTGTTCTGTACATTTATATTATTGAGTTGTCTCTATTGAGCCAAACAGTTGCTCATAAGCATGCTTATGTGTCTTCATTTCCTCTCCACTTTAAAATCATAAGTATTACAATCATGTGCCAAGAGATTTTTTTAAACCTCAGTAGGGCTCACTGAACACATGGCTGAAATAGAGTGAAGAGAGATCCTGGATTTAAATCCTTTGGGAAACTCCACTCCACTTCTACTGATACAGATTTCCAGTGCCTGTTAGTCTGTTAAGGGCCCTAGATGTTTCCAAGGTACACGTCCTTAGGAGTAGGAGTTTCAACTGAAGTTAGCTCTGGGTTTGACCCTAGTTCTATCAGATGACAATCTGGTGGCATTGTGGGCCTCATAATCAGGGATGCCCTCTTGTCTATCACCTGTACTGAAGTGGCCATTGTTGCTTTGGTCTGGAGCTGCTGTTAGGTGGAGAGAATATTTTTCTGAGATGATATCATGGCCATGGAGAGTAGCATGATCACTGTGTTTTGCAACAAGATCAAGTAATAAAAAAAAATATACTTGATCAACTTCTTTCTAATATGGGGATGATCGTCATTAAGTATTCAGAAAGTGAACAAGTATGTTTAACCTCTTAGTAACAATGTTTTCTAAAATGACAAATATAGCTGGGTATGGTGGCACACACTTTTTTTTTTTTTTTTTTTTTTTTTTTTTTGCGGTACTGGGGATTGAACTCAGGGGCATTCTACCTCCGAGCTATACTCCCAGCCCTATTTTTATTCTTTATTTTGAAACAGGGTCTCACTAAGTTGTGGAGTGTCTCACCAGATAGCTGAGGCTGGCCAGGAACCCAGATCCTCCAGTCTCAGCCTCCCAAATGCTGGGATTACAAGCATGCGCCACCATACCCAGCTGGCACACACTTATGATTGCAGTACTTGGAAGGTTGAGACAGGAAGGTTGCAGGTTTGTGATCAGCCTCAGAAACTTAGAGAGGCCCTCTGCGACTTAGGGAGACCATGTTTCAGAATTTAAAAAAAATGGGACTGGGGGTGTAGTTCAGAGGTAGAATGTCCCTGGGTTCCATCCCCAGTACCATAAAAAATAAAGGAAATAAAATGATGAATCATTTATATATGAATATATAATTTATGTAAGCTTACAGAATATTAGAGACAGTCTAATCCAGCTTCATACCCTTCTGAATTCATCTCGGAATCATTCCCAGGAAATTGATGTAACACTTTATTGTGCCACTCAACCTAGAAACCTAGGAGTCCTTCTTGTATCCTTATAATGACTTCCTTATTCTTCTTGTATTAGAATTGCCTCCTCGGTATTTAATCTCCTTGTACTATTTAGTTCTTAATTTAAATCCACCCTTCACTCAGCCATTAGAGTTATTTTTTAAAAAACTCAAATCTGACTATATCACGCTTCTGTCTAATAAGCTTTTTTTTTTTTTTTTTTTTTTTGTGTGTGTGTGTGTGTGGTACTGGGGATTGAACTCAGGGGCATTCTACCTCCGAGCTATACCCCCAGCCCTATTTTTTATTCTTTATTTTGAAACCGGGTCTTACTAAGTTGTGGAGTGCCTCACTAGGTAGCTGAGGCTGGCCGCGAACCCGGATCCTCTGGTCTCAGCCTACCGAATGCTGGGATTACAAGCGTGTGCCACCACACCCAGCTGTCTAATAAAATTTTGCAACACATGGTTCTCTACAGAACAACATTCATGTTCACATACAGGGCATTCTTTGTCTTGCTACGTGAACAGTTCTTCATCCTCAATTTCTGAAACTTCCAGCTTCATCTATGACACTTAGCAGCTATCTGTAGTTCCTTGCATTCTATAAGTTATGTCTTTTCTAATTTTTAGTCATATTTTCTGTGTTTTGAAATCTTTCATATTCTTCAATATGGACCAGCATGGATAACTTATATCCAATGTGCAATGTTTGCAACCCAGCTCCAGCATTTCTTTACTCAAGACTATTTTTCACCACATTCATTGTCCAGGTTGATTTGCATTCCCCTCCTCGAGGCATTTCTCTAAAGTTATACTTTCAACTTTGCATTACGTATCTTTCTCCCTCATTGAGTTTAAAATCTTGAGTATAGGTCTTATAATAACTATGTATCCTGAATACCTACCATAGTTCCCAGCACATGGTGGATTTTAATAACTATTTAATGTGCTAATAAACTCAGACATGATTGAAGGAATGAGGATATCTAACATGTGCTTCCAAAATTCTAATCATATTGAATTAGTTAATTCACAATATGGTTCATTGCATAGTTGGACAACTCAAATTCTTAGCTCTTCATCATATTGAGATGAAACCAGCCTACTTGTATCTCATCCGTTATTCTTTACATATTTCATTTGCCAGAATACAATATAACTCTATAAAATAGTAATTAATGTGTTTGAAGATGGATTTATGTTCTTCTGAATCATCTCTCTTTCTAAACCAAACAATCTTTATTTTATGGCATAAATTAGTGCATTATTAGGATTTTTAAAACTCTGCATTGACAAAAGAAATTTTCAAGATGGTTTCCATTTACCATCCAGTTTTGTAACATGGTAAAATTTTGGTGCTGATGAGTATCAGAATTAGTGAAAATAATCACCATAAGGATAAACAGTTTAAGAATACAGAAACATAGCACCTCAGACAGGTGTCACTAATAAAAATGAAAAGGGATTTTTCACTGCAGGAGTTGACTCCCATGTGTGGCTTCAAGAATAGCTATGACAGAGGGAAAATGCCAAACAGGTCACAAACCTGGGTTCATTGGTGCCAAAATAAAGTTGTGTTTCATCCTTGAATTAAGTGGAAAAAGAAACAAAGTTTTCAGAAATAATATCAGGAACTGATGAATTTTGATGTTATTCACAGTGCAAATTTTGAGGTAGAAGGAATCTTAAGAGTCATAGTAAAATAATAAAATATTCTATAACAATGTTTCTCTTTTATATCCATATAAATATGACATAAACAGATATACATGCATAATTATATATATATATATATGTGTGTGTGTGAATAACATATTCATTTTAAGCACTCATATTTTTTTAAAATTTTTTATTGTAGTAATTCATGCAATATAGCATACATCTTTGTTAATTACAAGTTGTTAACAACATATTTGCACACAATTCTCATTTGACCCCTTCCCCAATTCCCACCCCATTCCCTCCCCCTCAGGTTCACTTCAGTGAGTGACCTTGATATGATTGTGTAAATACATCATGTGCTTTAGGGTGTCCCTCTGCCCCATGCGTCCACTACAATTACATCAAATTCTTTGCTTATCGAGGATCTCTCCTTTTCATCCGGAGACCCTCCTATGCCTCATCTTCTCCCTAGCATCCACATATTAGGGAGAACATATGCTTCTTAACTCTTTGTGACAGACTAATCTCACTTAACATAATGTTTTCCATTTGCATCCATTTCCTTGCAAAGAACATGATTTTATTCTTCTTTATGGCTGAGTAAAATTCCAGTGTGTACATATTCCATAGTTTTGTAATCCATTCATCTGTGGTTGGACATCTTGGCTGCTTCCATAGATTGGCTATTGTGAATTGAGCTGCTATAAACATAGACACACATGCATCGGTCTGATAATTTGGTTTCCATTCTGGTGGGTATATACCCAGTAGTGGTATTGCTGGGTCATATGGTAGGTTCACTCCCATTCATCTGAAGATCCTCCATACTGTTTTCCACAGTGGTTGCACAAGTTTGCAATCCCACCAACAATGTATTAGGGTTCCCACTTCTGCACACCCTCGCCAGGAGGTGTTGTTGTTCATGTTTTTTATGATTGCCATTCTGACTGGAGTTAGGTGAAATCTCAGGGTAGTTTTGATTTGCATCTCCCTGATTGCCAATGATGTGGAACATTTCCTCATACATTTGTTGGCCATTTGTGTTTCTTCTTTTGTGAAGTGTCTATTTAGATCCTTTGCCAATTTTTTGATTGGGCTATTTGCTCTCTTAGTTGCGATTTTCTTGAGTTCTTTGTATATCCTAGATATTAAACCTCTATCTGAGGTGTAACTGGCAAAAATTTTCTCCCACTCTGTAGGTTCTCTGTTGAGGTTCTTGATAGTTTCCTTTACTTTGCAGAAGCTCTTCAGTTTAATGCAATCCCATGCATTGATCTTCCTTTGAGCTGCTTGTGCTTTTGGGGTCCTGTTGGAAAGTTTTTACCTGACCCTATGTGATCAAGTGTTGGTCCTATGCCCTCTTCAAGTATCTGCAAGGTTTCTGGTCTGACTTCCAGGTCCTTGATCCACCTTGAGTTGATTCTTGTGCAGGGTGAGAAAGTGGGGTTTATTTCCATTTTTCTGCATATGGTTAACCAGTTTTGCCAACACCATTTGTTAAAGAGGCTGCCTTTTTTTCCAGTGTATACTTTTGGCTCCTTTGTCAAAAATCAGTTGACTGTAAGTCTGTGGGTCTGTTTCTGAGTCTTCTATTCTGCTCCATTGGTCTATGTGTCTGTTTTTCTTCCAGTACCATGCTGTTTTTATTACTGTGGCTTGGTAGTAGAGTTTAAAGTCAGGTATTGTGATGCCTCCTGCATGATTTTTATTGCTAAGAACTACTTTGGCTATCCTGGGCTTTTTGTTTTTCCAGATGAATTTAAGGATTGATTTTTCTATGTCTGTGAGGAGTGTCCCTGGCAATTTCATCGGTATTGCATTGAATTTGTAGATAAGTTTTGGGAGGATGGCCATTTTGATGATATTTATTCTGCCTATCCAAGAGCATGGGATGTCCTTCCATCTCCTAAGGTCTTCATCAATTTCTTTCTTCAGCTTTCTATAATTTTCCTTATAGAGGTCTTTAATCTCCTTGGTTAGGTTTATCCCTAAGTATTTTATTTTTCAGGGTGCTATTGTGAATGGAATTGCTTTCTGGATTTCTTTTTCGATTGATTTGTAGTTGGCATATGAAAAGGCTTCTGATTTTTAAAGATTGATTTTGTATCTGGACACCTTACTGAATTTGTTGATCAGTTCTATAAGTTTTTTTGTTGAGTTTGTTGGGTCCTCTAAGTATAGTATCATGTCATCTGCAAAAAGGGATAGTTTTAGTTCTTCTTTCCCTATTTTTACCCCTTTGATTTCCTTCTCTTGCTTTATTGCTCTGGCTAGAGTCTCGAGTACTATATCAAACAGAAGAGGTGATAATGGACATCCTTGCATCCTTGTCTTGTTCCTGTCTTTAGTGGGAACTCTTGCAGTTTCTCTCCATTTAATATGATGCTGGCTGTAGGCCTATTGTATATTGCCTCTATGATTTTGAGGTATGTTCCTTCTATTCTGATTCTCTGTAGTGCTTTTAGCATGAATGGGTGTTGGATCTTGTCAAAGGCTTTTTCAGCATCAATTGAGATGATCATGTGATTTTTGTCTTTGAGTCTGTTTATATGGTGAATTACGTGTATTGTTTTTCGAATGTTGAACCAGCCTTCCATCCCTGGGATGAACCCGACTTGGTCATGGTGTATAATTTTCTTGATGCAGTTTTGAATGCGCATTGCTAGTATCTTGTTTAGCAGTTTTGCATCCAAATTCATCAGTGATATAGGCCTTTAGTTTTCTTTTCTTGAGCTGTCTTTATTTGGTTTGGGTATTAGTGTGATTTTGGCTTCATAGAATGTGTTTGGAAGGGTCCCGTTTCTTTCTATTTCATGGAATAGCTTGAGGAGTATTGGGATTAGCTCTTCTAAAAATGTTTTTAAAACTCACTTGGAAAACCATCTGGTCCTGGGCTTTTGTTTGATGGTAAACTCTTTATTGCTGTTTCTATTTCTTTCATTGTTATTGGTCAGTTTAAATTTTTGATATCTTCTTGACTCAATTTAGGGAGGTTGTATGTGTCTAGGAAGTTGTCAATTTCTTCTAGATCTTCCATTTTGTTGGAGTACAGTTTTTCCAAATAGTTTCTGACTATCTTCTGTATTTCCATACTGTCGGTGGTAATATCCACTTTTTCGTGTCTTATTTTGGTAATTTGGGTTGCTTCTCTCTTTTTTGGTCAGATTGGCCAATGGTTTATCTATCTTGTTTATTTTTTCAAGGAACCAGCTTTTAGTTTTGTTGATCTTCTGTATTGTTTTTTTATTCTCTAATTCATTATTTTCTGCTATGATTTTCATGATTTCTTGTCTTCTCCTGGCTTTGGGGCTAGATTATTCTTGTTTTTCGAGGGCTTTGAGCTGTGTCATTAGGTTATTTAATTGGTGGTTTTCTGTTCTCCTTATGTGGGCACTCAGTGCTATAAATTTACCTCAGTACTGCCTTCAGGGTGTCCCAGAGGTTTTGATATGTTGTATCTCCATTTTCGTTGGTTTCTAGGAATTTCTTAATTTCTCCCCTTACTTCTTCTATGACCCACTCTTCATTCAGCAGTGTGGTGTTCAGTCTCCATGCGCTTACTAGGTTACTTTGGGTCTTCCTGGAGTTTATTTCTAGTTTCACTCCATTGTGGTCTGAGAAGATGCAGGGAATTATGTTGCATTTTTTGAATTTGCCGGTGCTCACTTTGTGGCCGAGGATGTGGTCTATTTTGGAGAAGGTTCCATGAGCCACTGAGAAAAATGTGAATTCAGTTGTAGTTGGGTGGAAGAGTCTATATGTGTCTAACAGGTCCATTTGGTTTATGATATCCTTTAGGTCTGAGGTGTCTCTACTGACCTTTTGTTTAGAGGAGCGATCTAGAGATGTAAGAAGAGTATTGAAGTCTCCTAGTATTAGTGTGTTGGGATCTATGTGTGTCATTATATCATACAGAGTTTGTTTTATGAGAGTGGCTGCACCTATGTTTGGGGCATAGATGTTGATAATTGTTATTTCCTCTTGCTGGATTGTTCCTTTTACTAGTAAAAAATGGCCTGCTTTGTCTCTTCTGGTAAGCTTGAGTTTGAAGTCTAGTTTATCTGATATCATAGTTGCTACTCCTGCTTGTCTCTGAGTTCCACTGGCATGGATTACCTTACTCCAGCCCTTCACCTTTAGTTTGTGGGAATCTTTGCTTGTAAGGTGTGTTTCTTGCAGGCAGCATATAGATGGATTCTGGGTTTTGACCCATTTTGCCACCCTGTGGAAAAATGGAGAGTTGAGACCATTTATTGGAGAGTTGAGACCATTTATATTCAGTGTGATTATTGAGAGATGATTTTTAATTCCTAATATTTTGAGTTTTGACTTCTGTTTGCCATAGTGTTTGTTCTTTTTTGCTTAGCTGTTTGTTTCCTGGAAATTCTTGTTTCTCTGGTTCTGATGTTTACTGGTTAGTTCTTCTTTGTAGTTAATCTCTTTAAGTAGTTTCTCTAGTGCTGGTTTGGAAGACAAAAATTCCTTCAGTTTCTGTTGTCATGGAAAGTTTTTATATCCCCGTCAATTTTAAGAGAGAGTTTCGCTGGGTATGAGAATCTTGGCTGCAAGTTATTTTCTTTCAGAGTTTGGAATATGTTACTCCTTAATTCTAATTGGTTTGCCTCTAAATGTCACTTGGCCTTTTACTTTTGTTGCCTTTAAGATTCTCTCCTTTGCTTCTACATTGGTCAATTTGATTACTATGTGACATGGTGAACCTCTTCTTTT